>CM077343.1:40229870-40277370 GCA_039655645.1 Ammopiptanthus mongolicus | reverse complement strand
TCACGATTGTGCAATTTTGGTCCCCCGGGTTTTAATTGCGCCAATTGGGTCCTCCAAGTATCATGATTGTGCAATTTTGGTCTCCCAAGTTTCAATTGCGCCAATTGGGTCCCCCACGTATCATGATTGTGCAATTTTGGTCCCCCAATTATCACGATTGTGCAATTTTTAACGCCAGTAGCCTACATAGGACACGTGGGACTAATTTGACACTTGGTGAAGTCAACTTGACAGTTTACAGGACATTCTTATAAGACAACATTGTCATATCACACAATTTAATGGTCAAATGCACGTCATTAAATGTCACATAAGAATGACACGTAAGCTGTCAAACTAGTCTCATTAAGTGTCAAATCAATCGCACATGTGCTTCGTAGGCTGTTGATGTTAAAAGTTGCACAATCGTAATACTTGGAGGACCAAAATTGCACAATCGTGATACTTGGGAATCAAAATTGCACAATCATGATACGTGGGGGACCCAATTGGCACAATTGAAACTTAGGGGACCAAAATTACACAATTATGATATTTAGAGGACCCAATTGGCGCAATTAAAACCCGGGGGACCAAAATTGCACAATCGTGATACCTGAGGGACCAAAAGTACAATTAAGCCTACTTTCTATTCATATTAATAATTCGTATTTCTCTTATTGTATATTCTTCTATAAATAATAGATATTCTATTATTTGTAGAAGAATATATATAGAAAATTTATATATACAATTTTTATATTATATTATTTATAGAATATTTAATGGAATATTTTCAAATTATTCTATTTTATTTTAATGTGCCTCACAATCCGAAAGAATTCGGGGGTCATTTGTATTTTCGATATAGAACAAAAATAGCTTCAAGAGATGAGAGAATTAAGAATACCCACTAGAAAGATTAATCTAATCCATAATGATGTACCGGAAAATATAACATTTTTATTACTTGACCAACCATCAGGAGAAGCAAATACAAAAGGTACACTAATCAATAAAATGGATGAAGTAGCAATTAATGCAAAAACAGCCAATTGGAAAGCAATAGTCATGTTTCTAATCCTCCAATTTACCAACAAAGAACTATACCATTTGATCCCTTTTTTATTTTATCGACAAAAAATTTGTAATAAAAAACGCATTATGGAGGGTTTTTTCATGAATCCATTGATTTTATATGACTTATTCCCACCCCACCCCCTTTTGAGGCATAGATCGAGGGTGGTCGTTTTTTTTTTTTTACTTCACTTCACAACAAAAGGGCATGCTGGATCATGCATGTATATCTATATATATACAGTATATACAGATAGAAAAATAGACCAATAGATTCACACCGGATAACTTTACCATAGATAGATAATAAGGGTATCTATTCATATGGTCATGTTCTACTCATTGGAATAAAGATAAAATAGAAATTAGCTTTTGGAGAGATGGCTGAGTGGTTGATAGCTCCGGTCTTGAAAACCGGTATAGTTCGAAACAAAGAACTATCGAGGGTTCAAATCCCTCTCTCTCCTTTTGTTTGGTTGACGAATGGATTATTTTATTGGTTTTGGTTGGTTCAGTTTTTTTTTCGGGCTCGGCTATACCACCACTTAGTCAAGCCCCAAAAAAAAAAAGATTAGATAGAAATGAGTTGAAAATAAAATACTTTTTCAATATGACCTGCTCGACTCAGCCAAATATGTATGGTGAAATCAAAGTGATTCTTACTTCAAGCATTGGATCTCATGTCTCAATTAAGAGGAGTCATGGAAAGAGCAGGTTCAAAATCTCGATCAATTCCTTTTTCAAATCCTGCGGTAGCTGCGCGAGCTCTTCCTGCGTGCCATAAATGACCTCCGAATAGGAAGAATCCTAGAACAAAATGAGAAGTATCTAACCAACTTCTAGGAGAGACATAATTGACTGCATTGATCTCTGTAGCTACGCCACCCATGGAATTTAAAGAACCTAAAGGAGCATGAGTCATATATTCCGCGGAACGATGTTCTTGCCAAGGCTGTATGTCTTTTTTCAGTCTACTCAAGTCCAAACCATTGGGACCCCTTAGAGGTTCTAACCAGGGAGCACGTAGATCCCAAAAACGCATAGTGTCTCCCCCAAAAATAACTTCTTCGGTCGGGGAACGCTTTAGAAATTTACCTAAACTGGTAGGTCCCTGAGCAGATCCTACGTTAGCTCCAAGACGTTGGTCTCTAACTAGAAAAGTAAATGCTTGAGCTTGAGAAGCTTCTAGTCCAGTGGGCCCATATAACTCACTAGGATAAGCGGTATTATTAAACCAGACAAAGCAACAAGCAATAAAACTAAAAACAGATAGAGCACCTAAACTATAAGACAAGTAAGCTTCTCCAGACCATACAAGTGCACGCCGAGCCCACGCAAAATGTTTGGTTAAGATATGCCAAATTCCACCAAATATACAAATGGAACCCAGCCATACGTGCCCTCCAATTATATCTTCCAAATCGTCCACACTAACAATCCACCCTTCTCCTCCAAAAGGTGATTTTAGTAAACAACCAAATATAATACTTGGACTAAGGGTCAAATTGGTAATTTTTCTTACATCTCCCCCCTAGGGCCCAGGTATCATATATACCCCCAAAATAAAGAGCCTTGAATACTAGAAGAAAAGAACCTATACCTAACAAGAGTAAGTGAATACCCAAAATTGTAGTCATCATATTTCTATCTTTCCATGCATAACCGAAGAATGGAAAAGATTCTTCAAGAGTCTCAGGTCCCAGAAGTGCATGATTGATATGAGCCCAATAAGGAGTATGGACCAAGAAGCACTTCAAGGACTTGGTGGGCCTATGACCAGATCAAGAACCAAGAAAGCCCAAGAAGCCCTAAAACAAATGGTGACCACCTTTATGGAAGCAAGCCCAACTTCAGGCCTAGAAGGAATGGAGGCCAAGATGGTGACTTACCTTAGTCAAGTAGAGGCCCATAATCATGACAAGGGGGGCGTGACCTTGCTTTCATAGTTGTTGTTTTGTTTTTCAATTCAATAAAGTGTAATGGGTTATGTGAGTGGATCCAATTGAGCATTCTCTATTAGTGGGCTACATTAAGAGTTGCATCAAGGTCAAGCCCATATTTCCCATGGTGTTACACGAGTTTAGAGAGTCTTAGAGGAGGGAATCTTTAGCTTGCATGCTATAAGAAACTCCTCATTTTAGTTGAGTGAATAAATGTTGTAAGTTATGGGTGTTACACTTTTAATTTGAAAAGCAAGTGTAACCACCCATAATGATGAGATGGTAGGCGTGATAACTAGGGGGATTAGTGGCTGATTTCTTTTTGCTTGGTGGCTATTTAGGTTGATCTTTAGTGTCATGAATCAAGCTATTAAATTGGGAGTTATAGATTGTCCTAGGATTCCTTTGTGTGGGTGAAAGATGGGCGTGTGGGGCTGAGTAGAATTGGTCCTAAGGTGAGCCATTAGTGACATAATTAGGCCATTCAAGTGGAGGTTATGCTTTGTCTTTGGATGCCAAAAGTTTGGATGTCCACAACTATATGTATGCGCCTACTACCATGAATAATATAACTTGGATGTTGAATTTGGATTAATTCCATTTGTGAGAGTATTGTTCTCATAGTTCTTGGTTGAACCAAGCTTAGTTCTTATCAAGAATCCAAGATTCTTGTGGCGAACATCACTTGGCTTATCAAACCTTCTTGGTTTGTGGCGCCTCATCATTTCTTTCTTCACCATTTTCTTGTTTTCTTCACTTTTATGTTGCTACAATTTGTTCCTTAAGAAGAACACGAAATTAACTCTCTTTGAATTCAACCAAACGATCTTCAAAAAGGCAACCACACCATTTGTGTGTCATCAAGTGGTATCAAAGCTTAGGCTTTGGTTGAATTTTTGTTTGTGTTCTTGATTCTATTTTTCTTCTTCATCTTCTACTCTTTCTTCTTTTCTTTCCAAAAACCAAAACAAAAGTTACTTTGATCTTTTCTTGAAAGGAAAATTCGTGGTTGTTGCGTATTGCTCCAAAAACAAAGTTTTCAAGAGTAATTCTCTTCAACAAGTTATAAAAAAAAAAGGAAATTCGTGTAAAAAAAAAAAAGGAGAGAAAGTTTCACTTGAGCAATTTGTGTCTTGAAAATTATTCCCTTCTTCCATTGTTTCTTACTTGTAAACCTTTTTCTTTTCTAGATTTTGTTCTTCGTTTTTCCTTGTTTTGATAAGTTTTGTGATTTTTTTTACTTGAATTTTGGTATTTTTGTGTTTTGTGTTTGATTCCTCTAAGAATTAAAGGAGAACATTTGCGAGGAAAAAGGCAAGAGTGCAAATTTACTTCTTGTGTGGAAAAAGCCAAAAGAGTGAAATTCATTTGTGTCACAAGTGAGGGAGTGTAGTGAGGAAACATAAATCATGGCAAACAATGAAGATAGTCCATCACTTTCACCAAGGTCCGCAGTCCTTTTTGTACGAATGACTAATCAAATGCAAGCCCTTCAAAGGCAAATGGAGTCAATGCAAACCAACTATGATCAACAACTTGCCAACCTTCAAAATGATGAGTCTAGTGGCAATGAAAGTGAAAGAGGAAGGCCTAGAGGAGGAAGGCATAGAGGAGGAGGACATAGAGGAAGGAGGCGTGATGAAAGGCTTGTGGGGGTCAAAATCAAAGTTCCTCCCTTTCTTGGGAAGAACGATCCGGAGGCTTACTTGAAGTGGGAGCTAAAGATAGAACAAGTCTTCGATTGTAATTCTTACAATGAAGGCAAGAAGGTGAAAGTAGCCGCCCTTGAGTTCAAAGAGTATGCCCTTATGTGGTGGGACCAATTACAAAAAGAGAGGAGGAGACTTAGAGGGGAGCCTATAGACACTTGGGAGGAGATGAAGTATGTCATGAGGAAGAGGTTTGTCCCAAATCATTACCAAAGGGACATTCACAACAAATTGCAAAGACTTACCCAAGGGACCAAGAGTGTAGATGAATATTTCAAGGAGATGGAGTTGGCCTTACTTAGGTCAAATTTTCAAGAAGATAGGGAGGCTACCATGGCAAGATTCTTACATGGCTTGAATCAAGATATTCAAGACATAGTAGAATTACAAAATTATGTGGAGCTTGAAGATTTGGTGCAACAAGCAATCAAGGTGGAGCAACAAATTAAGAGGAGGAAGTTCAAATATTCTTCTTCTTCTTCTTCTTCAAAGTTTCCATCATCAAATTGGAAGGATAAGCAAAAGAAGGAGGGTGCACCAACCAAAGAAGCCGTGAGCACCTCTCAAGGCAAGAAACCAATGGAGACAACCACTAGGAGCCATGAAGTAAAGTGTTTCAAATGCCTTGGCCATGGGCACATAGCCGCCCAATGCCCAACAAAGAGAACTATGGTGACCATGAATGGTGAAGTAGTATCACAATCCGAGGCTTCAAGTGGGGAGGAAAGTGAAGAAGATGTGTTCATGCCGGATGGTGATTTACTTATGGTAAGGAGGCTATTGGGGAGTCAAGTGAAAGAACATGAAGCAAGCCAAAGGGAGAATATCTTTCATTCTAGATGCCTCATTCAAGGAAAGGTATGCTCTTTAATTATTGATGGAGGAAGTTGTGCCAATGTTGTAAGTACTAGATTAGTGTCAAAACTAAATCTTGTAACTAAAGCACATCCAAGACCATATAGGCTTCAATGGTTAAGTGAGCTAGGAGAAATGGTGGTGAACAAATAAGTGGAGGTTCCGTTCTCAATTGGGAAGCATGAGGATAGTGTTCTTTGTGATGTGGTGCCTATGGAGGCAAGCCACATGTTGTTGGGAAGGCCTTGGCAATATGACAAGAAGGCCATCCATGATGGGTTCTCAAATAAGTATACTCTCATGTATCAAGACCGAAAGGTCATACTTTTAAGGGCTGTTTTGCTTGATATATATCAAAAACTTAGATGAACATCATGAACATTTAAGGGCTGTTTTGCTTGTATTAAGAAAAGAAAAATTGTATGCTAATTTGGAAAAGTATACTTTTTGTGTGGACCATGTGATTTTTCTTGGATTTGTGATAAATGCTAAAGGGGTCCATGTTGACAAAGAGAAAATTAAGGCCATTCAAGATTGGCCAACCCCCAAAAATGTGAGTGATGTGAGGAGTTTTCATGGCTTGGCTAGTTTTTATAGGAGGTTTGTTAAGGACTTTAGCACCTTGGCTGCACCTCTTAATGAAATTGTCAAAAAAAAAATGTTGGGTTTAAATGGGGGGAGAAGCAAGAACATGCTTTCAAAGAACTTAAGGAAAAGCTCACCCATGCACCAATACTTGTTTTGCCTAATTTTGCTAAATCTTTTGAGATTGAATGTGATGCTTCAAATGTTGGTGTTGGGGCTGTTTTGATGCAAGAGGGGCATCCAATTGCTTATTTTAGTGAGAAATTAAGTGGAGCTTCCCTTAATTATCCCACCTATGATAAGGAATTGTATGCCTTAGTAAGAGCTTTGCAAACTTGGCAACACTATCTTTTGCCCAAAGAATTTGTCATTCATAGTGACCATGAGTCTTTGAAATATTTGAAAGGGCAAGGAAAGTTAAACAAAAGACATGCAAAGTGGGTTAAATTTCTTGAACAATTTCCATATGTGGTGAAACACAAAAAGGGTAAGGCCAATGTTGTTGCGGATGCACTTTCAAGAAGGTATTCTTTACTTTCTACCCTTGAGACAAAGTTGTTGGGTCTTGAATGCATTAAGGAATTGTATGAGCATGATAAGGAATTTTCTCATATCTATGCTAATTGTGTGCATTCGTCCCAAAATGGATATTTTAGGCACCAAGGATTTTTGTTCAAAGAAAAACGTTTATGTGTGCCTAAAAGCTCTATAAGGGAATTGTTCTTAAAAGAGGCGCATGAAGGGGGATTAATGGGGCACTTTGGGGTCCAAAAGACTTTAGACATGTTGCATGAACATTTTCATTGGCCTCACATGAAGCATGATGTACAAAAATATTGTGAAAAATGCATTGTATGTAAAAAGTCAAAATCTAAAGTGATGCCCCATGGACTTTATACTCCTTTACCTATTCTTGACTCTCCTTGGATAGACTTATCTATGGACTTTGTTGTAGGATTGCCTAGGTCAAGGAATGGTAAAGATTCCATTTTTGTTGTGGTGGATAGGTTCTCTAAAATGGCACATTTTATTCCATGTAAAAAAGTTGATGATGCTTGTCATGTGGCGGACTTATTTTTTAGGGAAGTGGTGAGACTTCATGGTCTCCCAAGGAGTATTGTTAGTGATAGGGACACCAAGTTCCTAAGTCACTTATGGAGGACTTTTGGGGAAAACTAGGTACAAAGCTTCTTTTCTCCACTACTTGCCATACTCAAACGGATGGGCAAACTGAAGTTGTGAATAGAACACTTTCTTCCCTTTTAAGGGCTGTGATTAAAAAGAACA
Source organism: Ammopiptanthus mongolicus (assembly GCA_039655645.1). Lineage (NCBI taxonomy): Eukaryota > Viridiplantae > Streptophyta > Magnoliopsida > Fabales > Fabaceae > Ammopiptanthus > Ammopiptanthus mongolicus. Next base: position 40,269,938 of record CM077343.1, on the reverse strand, counting down.
TTAAGTCTTGGGAGGAGTGTTTGCCTCATGTGGAATTTGCTTATAATAGGGTTGTTCATAGCACCACTAAATATTCTCCTTTTGAGGTTGTTTATGGTTTTAATCCCTTAACTCCTCTTGATTTATTGCCTTTGCCTAACTCTTCAATTTTAAAGCATAAAGATGGTAGGGCCAAGGCTGAATATGTGAGGAAGTTACATGAGCAAGTGAAGGTCCAAATTGAAAAGAGGACCCAAAGCTATGCAAGACAAGCCAACAAAGGAAGGAAGAAGGTGGTATTTGAGCCCGGAGATTGGGTTTGGGTTCACATGAGGAAGGAAAGGTTTCCTTCCCAAAGGAAATCTAAATTCCAACCAAGAGGAGAAGGGCCATTTCAAGTGGTGGCCAAGATCAATGATAATGCATACAAGTTGGATCTTCCTGGTGAGCATGGTGGAATAAGTGCTACTTTCAATGTGGCTGATTTATCTTTTTTTGATGTAGGTGATGAAGAATTCAATTCGAGGTCGAATTCACCTAAAAAAGGAGGGGATGATATGAGCCCAATAAGGAGTATGGACCAAGAAGCACTTCAATGACTTGGTGGGCCTATGACCAGATCAAGAACCAAGAAAGCCCAAGAAGCCCTAAAACAAATGGTGACCACCTTTATGGAAGCAAGCCCAACTTCAGGCCTAGAAGGAATGGAGGCCAAGATGGTGACTTATCTTAGTCAAGTAGAGGCCCATAATGATGACAAGGGGGCGTGACCTTGCTTTCATAGTTGTTGTTTTGTTTTTCAATTCAATACAGTGTAATGGGTTATGTGAGTGGATCCAATTGAGCATTCTCTATTAGTGGGCTACACTAAGAGTTGCATGAAGGTCAAGCCCATATTTCCCATGGTGTTACACGAGTTAGAGAGTCTTAGAGGAGGGAATCTTTAGCTTGCATGCTATAAGAAACTCCTCATTTTAGTTGAGTGAATAAATGTTGTAAGTTATGGGTGTTACACTTTTAATTTGAAAAGCAAGTGTAACCACCCATAATGATGAGATGGTAGGCGTGATAACTAGGGGGATTAGTGGCTGATTTCTTTTTGCTTGGTGGCTATTTAGGTTGATCTTTAGTGTCATGAATCAAGCTATTAAATTGGGAGTTATAGATTGTCCTAGGATTCCTTTGTGTGGGTGAAAGATGGGCGTGTGGGGCTGAGTAGAATTGGTCCTAAGGTGAGCCATTAGTGACGTAATTAGGCCATTCAAGTGGAGGTTATGCTTTGTCTTTGGATGCCAAAAGTTTGGATGTCCATAACTATATGTATGCGCCTACTACCATGAATAATATAACTTGGATGTTGAATTTGGATTAATTCCATTTGTGAGATTATTGTTCTCATAGTTCTTGGTTGAACCAAGCTTAGTTCTTATCGAGAATCCAAGATTCTTGTGGCGAACATCACTTGGCTTATCAAACCTTCTTGGTTTGTGGCGCCTCATCATTTCTTTCTTCACCATTTTCTTGTTTTCTTCACTTTTATGTTGCTACAATTTGTTCCTTAAGAAGAACACGAAATTAACTCTCTTTGAATTCAACCAAACGATCTTCAAAAAGGCAACCACACCATTTGTGTGTCATCAATGATAAATACCGCCAAAGCCCAATACTGCAGAGGAAATTAAGTGAAGTACTCCAGACACAAAGTATGGAAAGGTGTCTATAACTTTCCCCCAGGACCTACCCCCCAACCTAGAGTAGCTAGATGTGGAAGTAAAATAAAGCCTTGTTCATACATGGGCTTCTCGGGTACGAAATGAGCCACTTCAAATAGGTTCATTGCTCCGGCCCAGAATACTATTAATCCGGCATGGGCTACATGAGCTCCCAGCAGTTTACCGGATGAATTGATAAGTCGGGTATTTCCGGCCCACCAAGCGAAACCGGTAGTTTCTTGGTCACGACTAGTTAAAGCTAAAGTTCCATCAAAGAGCGTTTCCACGTGGTAGAACTTCCTCAGGGAATATAAGGTTTTCATGAGGCTGATCTTGATCCGCCATCCATGCACGAATACCTTCGTTTAAGAGAATATTTTTGGTGTAGAAAGTCTCAAGTTCAGGATCTTCCGCTGCGCGGATTTCTTGAGAAACGAAGTCATAAGCACGTAGGTTCAGGGCCAGACCAACTACTCCAAGAGCACTCATCCATAAACCAGTTACAGATACAAATAACATAAAGAAATGTAACCAACGTTTATTGGAAAAAGCAACCCCAAAGATTTGGGACCAAAAGCGGTTAGTGGTGACCATTGAATAAGTTTCTTCAGCTTGGGTTGGGTTATATATCTACGATTACTACTTTTATCATATCATCATATATTTGGCAGAAAATGTGAAACAAGAAATTCAGAAAAAACGGGGGGTTCGTAGCAAAATGATGTGGTATTGCATTATTTGTCCTATATGTGCAAATCCAAATCGAGCAGATCTTTCTTTACCCAGAGTCGAACAGAAACCTAAAAGAATTGAAGAAGCCCATTCAGAAACAAGAAAATGACATTGCGATTTCGATTCGATCTCGATGAAAACAATACATCAATGAAAAGTTAGTTCAATATGGTTAGTACTTTATCTATTTTATTACATTCTATCTATATTAATAGAATAGATAAAGGGGTCAAAAAAAGAAAAGTCGTCTTTATTTTCTTGAAAAATGTAAGAAAAAAAGACCTTTCCTTTCTTTAGAAGTTCGGAAAAGTCCATTATGAAAAAGGAAAGAGGGTTGAAATCTACACATTGATTCCTTTTAGCGATTTTTGTTTGGTCAACTGTATGCATCAAAAGGTGCATTTATGGCTCTTAGGTGATAAAATTTTGTCCTAATCAATCAACTTTATCGAGAAAGGTTACTTTTTTTAGGCCAAGAGGTTGATAGTGAAATATCGAATCAACTTATTGGCCTTATGGTATATCTCAGTATAGAGGACGATAACCAAGATTTGTATCTGTTTATAAATTCTCCAGGCGGATGCGTAATACCTGGAATAGCTATTTATGATAATATGCAATTTGTACAACCAGATGTACAGACAGTATACATGGGATTAGCTGCTTCAATAGGATCCTTTATTTTGGCAGGAGGAGAAATTACCAAACGTCTAGTATTCCCTCACGCTTGGCGCTAATGAGTCTTTTTTTCCTCAAATAAAAAGACTATGCCTTCGCCCTATGAATATTAAGTAATAATAGCTTGGCACTTCGAGTTCGATATGCAATTTTTTTTTTCAAAACCATTCGATTATGTATCGAAAGAGTAGTATGAAAAAGGGGGTTATTTACGATTTGATTTGATCTATTGGGAGCCTATTTCAGTGTCACAAATTTTTTTTGTTTTGAGTTTTCACACCGGAAAAATTTTAACAATATTTATGTTATGAAAGAATAGGAAAAACAAAAAAATTGTTTTTTATTTTATAACTATTTGAAAAAAAAAAAAGAAACTTTGGGATTGCTAAATAACAGACGAAATAATAAAGCAAGGGAGTCGTCATAGTATTTTTTTTTGAAATACTCTAAAAAAGGAAGGATGATTATTGGATCATTTACTGATATGGGTCTATCAGACCCAATATATTTTCTATTTTTTCGATCTTCGATGTAAGGTAAAAATCAATTCCATAGTATAGCCATATGCAATACGCAAAAGAAGCTTGTACGGTTATTCAATTTTATCTTTGTTTTTTTTTATTATTTTATTATTTTTCTCTCTCGCCTTATCGTGTGAGAGAGAAGAAACCTTTATGATGTTATATCATCAGTGTAATGATCCATCAATCCGCTAGTTCTTTTCATGAGGCACAAACGGGAGAATTTATCCTAGAAGCGGAAGAATTATTGAAACTGCGCGAAACTATCACAAGGGTTTATGTACAAAGAACGGGCAAACCTTTATGGCTTGTATCTGAAGACATGGAAAGGGATGTTTTTATGTCAGCAGCAGAAGCCCAAGCCCACGGAATTGTCGATCTTGTAGCGGTTGAATAAAAGATTAACGAACGGCAAGGAAGGAGTCCGCGCAAATACACGATTTGAGATTTTATTTTATCTTCTTACTTAATCTTCTTACCGGATTTAAGGGAATAGTTCTATTAATAGAATATAAGTCATTCGTAATGATCGGGTTCGGATTGATCTAAACCAGCTAGACTCACCATGCCAACTATGAAACAACTTATTAGAAACACAAGACAGCCAATCCGAAATGTCACGAAATCCCCCGCTCTTCGGGGATGCCCTCAGCGCCGAAGAACGTGTACTAGGGTGTATGTGCGACTCGTTCAAATCCATAGACTAAGACAAAATAAAGAAAGGAAACAATTTATTCTAGTATCGGTGATCGGTTAAAAATCTATTAATAATATATATATTTTTCTATTGTGTATCAAATTTATGGTTTTGATTGGTGCCAACCCAATCACCTCAATTTGCAATTTAGGGTGAGAAAAGCTTCCCCATTGGTAGCAAATGGTTACCTCTTAAGCGGGGAAAATCCTATTTCAATTAAAAAAAGCGGAAAGATTATGCTTATTTTTGCAAGAACGGACTAAGAGGGTCAGCTACCCAGCTAATCTTCATACTTAAATACCGTTACTGTATAGCTAGATTTCGTTGTGAAAGACCTATTATAAGATATTTCATGGGTAGAGCCAAAGAGTGTGAACTGTACAAGTTAACAATAAAATAACAATGATTAAATGAAGGGGGCTCCGGTGTATAGAGAGGACCTGGCCGTTTAAAAAGTAATCATAGAAACGATGGAACTCACCATTTCTTTATCTATTTCTATTTAATTTACTATGTTTTTTTGATACCTAGTATCAATACAATTTCTTATTTCGTTTCGAGGTTAAATGCTTAGAAATAAAAAGAAAAAATCGTGGTTGGGAAGGTTATAGTAGCAAAAGCCATTGGAATTTAGAAAGTCTTATTTTATTTATTCAATGACTAGAATTAAACGGGGATATATAGCTCGGAAACGATGGACAAAAATTCGTTTATTTATATCAAGCTTTCGGGGAACTCATTCAAGACTTACTCGAACTATTACTCAAAAGAAAATAAAAGCTTTTGTTTCAGCTCATCGGGATAGAGATAGGAAAAAAAAGGGATTTTTGCGGTTTGTGGTTCAGTCGAATAAATGCAGTAATTGGTGAGAATAAAAAAAATATATACTATAGTTATCATAATTTAATGTATAATCTGTACAAGAGGCAATTGCTTCTTAATCGTAAAATAGTTGCACAAATAGCTATATTAAAAGGAGATTGTCCTTTTATGATTGCCAACGAGATCATACAAAACTCTACTACTTTCCCGGAGACTGAACTCTGGGAAAGTAGTAGAGTTTTGTATGATAATAAAATCAAATTCATATCATAAAGTCATCAAAATAACATCAAAATAAAATGAACAACTCGAATTGGATTGTCATAGTTTTCGAACAAAACATCAATCCACGTTTGATTTGAGTTTAGATTCAAATTTGAATTCAATTGAAGAGTAACTCTATTTCTTTTTTTAAGACTAATAGTAGTAGTTCTAGTGGTCAACTCACTTTTTTTCTTTTTTTAAGACTGATAGTAGTAGTTCTAGTGGTCAACTCACTTTTTTCAAGTTTTTTTCATTATTAAGAAAAGGTAACGAAGATAAAATACGAGCTTGTTTCATAGCAATCGTAATTAATTGTTGTTGTTTTAAGGTCAATCTATTCACCCATCTAGATAATATTTTTCCTTGTTCACTAATAAATCGACTAATTAAACTCATGTTTTTATAATCAATTCGATCCCCCGATTGGATCGAGGGCAAATGCCTACGAAAAGATCGCTTGGATTTAAGAAAGAGTCGCTTAGATTTATCCATGGTTTGTTTATTTCTATCCCGAAAATCCTATTTCTTACAACAAAAAAAAGATTTATTTTGTTTTATTTCTATTTTTACTATGTACCTTTTATTTATTTAATATGAAAAATAGGTCATTTTTTTTCATGTTCCTTCCCTTTGTTTGGAAGGGTAACACAGAAGCAATCAATTTTATCTATTTCTTTATCTCTGCGTGAATAATATGTTTGCAACAACAGGGACAGAATTTTCTCAATTCCAATCGACTAGGCGTATTGTGTCGATTCTTTTGAGTAATATATCTGGAAATACCAATTGATTCCTTATTTTTATTAACACTATTTTGAGCACAATTGGTACATTCCAAAATAACCGTTACTCCTATATCTTTACCCTTGGCCATGAACCTCCTTTGAAATTTTTTGATTCACTTAGCTCTTCGATTTTTGGATTCGAAGAAGAAAAAGAAAGGAACGAAAAAAGTAGAAGTTGATAATTCGAATCACAGTGCAATATTTAAGTTTTCATTTAAGTATCTTGTATGATATTGTTGCCCCCGCCCTAGCTATTCCATTTCAATTAATAATAGAGTGAGACCAGAATGGAAATGAATTAATAATTTTTCATAATTATTAATTCATTTCCATTTCAGCTTGGGCCAAATCCAAATTCCGAGTTTCGCTAAGGCCGAATTCACCTTTATTCATTCTCTTTTAGAATTAGATTAGAATAAGTTAGAAAAGAGAAAGAAGAAGATGATTAATCACAGATATTGGATTGGATCTCGAATCTTCTTCAACCCTTCCTGTGCCAATAACTAGAATGAAAAAAAGGGGAATATCAATGCATCCGAGAATAAACGATTGATCTCTATCAAGAGACCCGCTAAAGCCCCGAACCATAGAGTACTTATCACTGGTACCACAGAGAGATATGTTTTTAGATCTCGCATTTATAATCCTCCTTCTTTTTATTCTTTATTGTAATTTTTAATACATAATAACCTAGAGGAATATGATCAGATGGTTATTTAGTTAATAACCACTTGTATTTGTCGGCAGAATTCCTAATTCAAATCGAAATGGACAATGATTCTTTAGATATTTTTTTAACAAAAAAGAAGTCTATTTCTGCCCGAGCGTTCCCTAAAAATATTTTTCCGATTTAGTTTAGGGAAATTTCCTATTTAATTTATTTATTTTCATACTTTATATATATATATATATATATATATATATATATATATATATATCTTTCTTTTTTATATTCTAATTATTATATTTTTTATTTAATTAAATATTCTTATTTTATTCTATAGAATAAATATTTTTCTTTTTCATATCCTTATAATATACAATAGGAAACTAAAAAGAAAGAAAAAATGGCAGGATAATTGAATAATTAATATATATCTATATCTATATATATATATATATATATATATATATATATATATATATATATATATATATATATATATATATATATATATCAACAGAGAAAAGAAAAATATGGAAAACAAGACAAAGATTCTTTACAATGACACTAGAAACCAATTGAGAGGGATGTAGCGCAGCTTGGTAGCGCGTTTGTTTTGGATACAAAATGTCACGGTTTCAAATCCTGTCATCCCTATCCCTAACTATTACTTATCGACTTATCGTATGTATGAGCAGTAACAAGGGATCAATTGAGACCGATTCAGACATATACAATATCATAATATATTGATATTGTATATGTCTGAAAGATGTATTGGGGCCTCATAAAAATAAAAAATTATTTATGAGAATAAAGCGCTCTTAGTTCAGTTCGGTAGAACGCGGGTCTCCAAACCGGATGTCGTAGGTTCAAATCCTACAGAGCGTGATTCCATTCTTGTGAGATCGAGAATGACACTGAAATATTTGAACAACAGTCTCAAGTCCGAATTTGACACCTCCTGGGGATTAGGATTAAAACAAATAAATAGGAGGTCAATAAGCAAAAGAGATGTTAATTAATCAAAGGTCCAATTGATCACCATGTCGATATTGTAAATAGGCAGTTATGAATAATCCAGCCAAAGTAATAGAAATGAGACCTAACACGATTCCAAATAGAAAAACTTCAATCATTTGAATTTGTTTGAAAGGGAAAGGGGTAGGTAATATCTATCCTAAAATATTAATCTATCTATATGACCAAGAATTTGAAATGGACACGGTAAGGAACTACGGAATATCTAGAATATCAAAAAAAAAAAAATTCAAATTCATTTCAAATCAAATAAGTCGTATCTTACTCAGACCGATAAATAGAACTGCGGTTATAGTTGAAGCCGCTAGTAGAAAACCGAAATAACTAGTTATAGTGGGCATAAAGAAGCTAAATGAAATATTTTCTTTTTTTATACATACATATGTTTATAAAGCATTTCCCTAAGCTTCCGTTTTGAGGAGAAAAATAGGAATATAAACAAAAAATACCACTTGTAAGGTACAATTGAAAATTTTTGATTCATCACTAAATCATTACAGGCGAACAAAAATATAGTGACATAGGTATGAAATCAATACATCATCTGTGACATCTACCCATCCTGTGATTCGAAATCAACAGATTTATCGAGCAACTCATGAGTTGAGTAAACTAATCTAATTAGAATATTTTCGTTTTAATTATTTATATTTTAATTATATATTAAAAATAGAACATATAAATATTTCTATTTAGTATTTATATTATATACATATTATATTTCTATTAGAAAATAATCAAAATAATAATAAATATTAAAAAAAAAAAAGAATAAAACTTTGTTGTTTAATTTCATTCAACTTTAAATTAATAGGGAAGAATATCTATTTGAACCCCCTTGTCTTTTATTTTTATTGTATCTAATTTGTTCTATTTCCCTTCTTTATTTTAGAACATAAAGAAGAGTGACCAACCTTAGAATGTCCTTTACTTTTTGACTTTCATTTTAGTTCATTAGATTTAGTAGTGGGTTCCATTCTTCTCTAATATCTACAACGAGAAGAAAAAGGGTATCAGATCACTCAAAACTGCTGGGGTGGGGTTCCGCAGTTTTTTCTTTCCATTTTTATTTTTAATATAAAGCTTCCTTGTAATTAAGCCAAGAAAGAGTCCGTTCTGCCTTCAAATAATATCTATTACTACTATTATTTTACTTGTTACTGGATGGACGATTAAACAATTCAATTCTTTAAATTGAAAAAGGAGTAGATTCCAACAAAAAACATCTTCGACAACCACAAAAAAGTATATTTCTAGATTTCACATCTAATTGAATTGTAGAAATATGATAATCTCCTTCCTGTTTTATGTTTTAATTGATTCTCAGTTTCTAGTCTAGTCCGAAGCGAAGCTAATAATGTCGAGAACCCCCATCTTATACTATAAAATTTTCTTATACTCTCAAACTTTTGAGTACATCGAGACAACCAACAAGGAAAGAAAAAAGAAATTATCTAGTACTTGATCTCGCCCCTGATTGTGAAATTTCGTTGCTGTGTCAGAAGAAGGATAGCTATACTGATTCGGTATACTCGAAAGACACCCTCGGTACTATATTGACGATCTAACAAAGATGGCATTTCAGTAAATTTCTACTTAGTGATCTCATCTTTTATGGAATCGAGCCCCTTTGACTGTACAAGAATATGCGGAGCTCGACATGTCTGGAAGCACAGGAGAACGTTCTTTTGCTGATATTATTACCAATATTCGATACTGGATTATTCATAGCATTACTATACCCTCCCTATTCATTGCGGGTTGGTTATTTGTCAGCACGGGTTTAGCTTACGATGTATTTGGAAGCCCCCGCCCAAACGAGTATTTTACAGAGAGCCGACAAGGAATTCCATTAATAACCGGCCGTTTTGATCCTTTGGAACAACTCGATGAATTTAGTAGATCTTTTTAGGAGGCTCCAATGACCACAGATCGGACCTATCCAATTTTTACAGTACGATGGTTGGCTGTTCACGGACTGGCAGTACCCACCGTTTCTTTTTGGGATCAATATCAGCAATGCAGTTCATCCAACGATAAACCTAATCCGAATTGTATTATAGAGCTACGACACAATCAAACCCAAACGAACAAAATGTTGAATTGAATCGTACCAGTCTCTACTGGGGGTTATTACTCATTTTTGTACTTGCTGTTTTATTTTCAAATTATTTCTTCAATTAATAGAAGAAAAGGGAATAGTAAGAATTCTCTTATCCCATTCGGAAGGATATCATTTCATAATTATCTATCACTGTTTATGTCTCTAGCATGACTACTTGATCAAATGTGGAGGAAAGTGGGATAAATGGCCGATACTACTGGAAGGATTCCTCTTTGGATAATAGGTATTGTAATTGGTATTCCTGTGATCGGTTTAATTGGTATTTTATTTTATGGTTCATATTCCGGATTGGGCTAATCCCTGTAGTAATCGGATAAATTGAATTTTTGCGATATGAAAGCGTAAGAACTCACCAGGGAGCCACTCGAATTCGTCAAAGAAAGAGTGGCTCCCTGGTGAGTTGTTACGTTTTCATAATCTTTTTTCTTCATATAAATAAATGACTCACTAGATAACGTTTTCCGATGTTTCAAAAAACTCCATTTCATTCGGTGTTTTTGATGATGTTTTTGAAAAATGAACTTCATTAATTGATTCAAAACATCACTCTTTATTGTTACTTATTTTTAATTTGAAAGAAAAATAAAAGAAAGAATCAAAGGGATCACTTAATTTTCTTCTTCTAGGTGGCGCAATAGAATATAATGAATTCTATTGTATTATATTGTAATAGATTCTTTTAATTATATTCTATATTTTTCTATCGATTAAGTATCATGTGAACCGAACCTTTTCTATAGTATCCTAATAGAATCTTACTCGAAATCGATTTTATTTTACTATCTATATAGTATCTAATAGTATCGAATCATGATTGCATTCTTTTTTCTTTTTTTTATAAACAAGTTATTAATTGAAGAAGTTGGGTCAATCAAATTCCCTCTCTTTTTTTTTAAAACGGATCAGTACACCCGGTCTACGAATTTATTCTAATTATCAACGAATTCTTAGAATTTTAGGAGGAATGAGAATTGTAATTCTTTCTACTTCTAGAGGTATAATGACAGATCGAGAGGCTCAATTACAAAGAATCAGTGGAGAAGTTTTATGTTATATATGGTAATCTTTCTGATATCCGAATTATTTGAGAAACTTCTATCCATTTTTGTTGTTAAAAAAGAGAATCTAGTTGGAATAATAATATTAATAATAACATTAATAGTTGCATTGAGAGTGATCTTTGTTCTCGAATCTGTATTGATAGTTACATTTTAGGTGATAGTGACAAAGACAATGACAGTTACTTTTATAGTTACATTTGTGGTAAGGGCAGAAATTGGAGTGAAAGGGAGAGTTCTAGTATAATAACTAGCATGAATGATACAAATGATAGTGATTTAACTAGAAGAGAAAGTTCTAACAATCTCGATGAAACTCAAAAAAATACAAGCATTTGTGGGTTGAATGCGAAAATTGTTGTGGATTAAATTATAAAAAATTCTTTAAATCAAAAATGAATATTTGTGAACACTGTGGATATCATTTGAAAATGAGCAGTTCAGATAGAATCGAACTTTCGATTGATTCAGGTACTTGGAATCCTATGGATGAAGACATGGTCTCTCTGGATCCCATTGAATTTCATTCGGAAGAGGAAACTTATAAAGATCGTATTGATTCTTATCAAAGAAAGATAGGATTAACTGAGGCTGTTCAAACAGGCACAGGTCAACTAAATGGTATTCCTGTAGCAATTGGGATTATGGATTTTCAGTTTATGGGAGGTAGTATGGGATCCGTAGTAGGTGAGAAAATCACTGGTTTGGTCGAATATGCTACCAATCAACTTTTGCCTCTTATTCTAGTATGTGCGTCCGGAGGATCATGTATGCAAGAAGGAAGTTTGAGCTTGATTCATATGGCTAAAATATCTTCTGCTTTATATAATTATCAAACAAGTAAATAGTTATTCTATGTATTGACCCTTACATCTCCCACTACTGGTGGGGTGACAGCTAGTTTTGGCATGTTGGGGGATATCATTATTGCTGAACCCAATGCTTACATTGCATTTGCAGGTAAACGAGTAATTGAACAAACGTTGAATAAGACAGTACCCGAAGGTTCACAAGCATCTGAATATTTATTCCATAAGGGCTTATTTGATTCAATTGTACCACGTAATCCTTTAAAGGAGGTTCTGAGTGAGTTATTTCAGCTCCACGCTTTCTTTCGTTTGACTCAAAATGAAAAATCAAGCAGAGCCTATTTTTTTTTTTTTTTTGTGGCGAGTGAGTAGTTATTTAGTTCTACATCCCTTATATTTCTTTATTATTTATTTATTAATAAATTAATAGATTCTATTAGTTATTCTTTTTTTTTTTTCAAATATATGTAGTATAAGGATATATGAATTCTAGTGATTATACACTATCTTTATAAGAATAATAAAAAAAAATATGAAATTACAAAAAAAAAATTTTTAATATAACAATATTAAAAAAAAAAAAAATACCAGGTACAAATATTAAATCGAGGTACCCATTCTATGATTAACTTACCCTCCATTTTTGTGCCTTTAGTGGGCCTAGTATTTCCTGCAATTGCAATGGCTTCTTTATTTCTTCATGTTCAAAAAAACAAGATTTTTTAGATACGTTGCGGGCAGTAGGGAAAATCTCATATATTTTTTAGCTCTGGAAGCAATTCGATGAATTACTCCTAAAGGTTTACATCAAACTAGTGCTAGTTGATGAAAGTTACTTCGGAAACAAAGAAAAGTAAAGTTAAATTCATTTTCATTTGCTTGGGTTATTTATTCTACCAATTCCAATAAAATAGAACTGCATCTGATATGAGTTGGAGATCAGAACATATATGGATAGAACTTATAACGGGATCTCGAAAAATAAGTAATTTCTGTTGGGCCTTTATCCTTTTTTTAGGTTCATTAGGGATCTTATTGGTTGGAACTTCCAGTTATCTTGGTAGGAATTTGTTATCTTTATTTCCATCTCAGCAAATTGTTTTTTTTCCACAAGGGATCGTGATGTCTTTCTATGGAATCGCAGGTCTCTTTTTTAGTTCTTATTTGTGGTGTACAATTTCGTGGAATGTAGGTAGTGGTTATGATAGATTCGATAGAAAAGAGGGAATAGTGTGTATTTTTCGTTGGGGATTTCCTGAAAAAAATCGTTGTATTTTTCTCCGATTCCTTATGAAAGATATTCAATCCATCAGAATAGAAGTTAAAGAGGGTATTTATACTCGTCGTGTCCTTTATATGGAAATCATAGGACAGGGGCCATTCCTGTAACACCCCGATTTTCTTAATCTTTTTATTTAACTAGTATTTAAGTAATTGTATATTTTTTTAGAGGATCTAGAAAATAAAATAAATTATTCCGAGGCCATAGTCACGCTCTACGCTATCGTAGGAAGCTATGGTTAAGTTTTGGGTCGAAAACTCAGACAAAGCCCGGTCTGCATTTTTCCTTGACAGTAATGCTTTACTACTATCGAGACCTAATCTGGACCTGTTAACGAGACAGTTAGTCTTAGAATCACGTTTCCTATATTTTCAAAAAAGTTCGTCTTGATGTTCGAAAATGAAAATAATATATTATAATCGGACCGATAATCGTTCTAGGAGACGATTCGAGTTGTCTTAGGGGTTTTCGAGAATCTTGAGCCAATGATTTTCATACCAGGGCTTTAATAAACCATTTGGGGACTCCTACAAATGTCGTGAGAATTTTCAAATTTATCGGGACATGAATTGACCAAATTGCCCTTGGTTAGTTTTTACTAATTACCTACTGTAACACCCTGCTCTTTCACTTCTATGTACATATGTTGATACTTGCTATAGATGCTTGCATATGTCGTTTTTGCTTGTTTTTGGTGCATAAGTTCATAGTTGTAATAGTTCAGCCTTTAGAATAATCAATCCACCCGAGTCTAAATAACCTGTTTCACGGTTTTGGCCATATCTTGAGTTCTAGACATCCGATCGAGATGATCTAGGATGCGTTGGAAAGCTTAGAGGATTACCTACAAGTTTTATTCAGATGTCGATTGGGAAATCGATTTCCAGGTGAAAGAAATCGATTTCCAGAAGGTGGAAATCGATTGCTTGAAGAGCTAAATCGATTTCTTTGATAAGAAAATCGATTTGGCCAATTGATTTCCATGGATGTTGAAATCGATTTTCATGCGTGTTAGAGCTTGTGTACGCGTTTGGGTTACTGGGCTATGCTGTGTACGGCCCATTCATCCTAAAACGTCCCTAACAGCTATATATACATAGCGTATGACCTAAACCTAGTATCCACACCCTATTGTACACACTTTTTGCCTCTTCTCATCCCTAAGCGCTCTAATTGATCTCTTGCGCTAGAAAACCCAAAAGACGAATCCTGCTTTGGTGTTCTTCGTCAAGAACACGCCGTTGTTTAGCTAATGCATTCCTGTTGCTAGAGTTAATCTCCTAAGTTAGAAACCAAGGTGAGTTTTCTAATCCTAGTTTTGTTTTCCCTTTTAATCCTTAACTTAAGGATCGACTCTGCTTTCCAGTGTTGCGATCGTGATCAAGTGCTGAACCGTAAGAAGGAACCGTAGCAGAACTTGGCTCTGTTCTCTTTCCCTTAGGCTGTGAATCGCCATACCAGGTATGGGGGGAGAAAATTGATCATGAATATGTGGGTTTTGGGATAGGTTAAGATGAAGGGGTTAACCCATGGCCCCTATATGTTTGCCTATATGCATTGTAAGTGCCTATGAATGTTGTTATGTTGTTTTCTTGCTGTACGAATATTGATTGATGAATAATCTGATGTCATAACATGCTTATAACTATGAGTACATGATTATTATGAATGTTGATGAAATGATGATGATGAACATGTTGTTTATGCCATGATATGGTGTTTTGTTAATCCTATACTATTAGAACATAGTTATAGGGAGAAAATAAATAGGCAATGTGAGATTGATGACCAAGGATTAGTTTGAGGACCCTTAGATTATGATTCATGAGTGTTGAACTAATCAAATTGATGATAAATAGTTTAGGCTCGAATGATCTGTTAATTAGAGAACATAGACTGGTCTATAGCGGAGGAACCTGCTGCTGTATGAATTGACACCCAGAAATCGATTTCCAGCACATGGAAATCGATTTGAATCAACCAAGAATCGATTTCCAGAACGTGAAAATCGATTTGGCCTTGTAGAAATCGATTTTTAGAATCGATTTTTCCTTGTTCAAAATTTGATTTATTGGGGGAAATCGATTTGAACATGATNTGATTATGCAGTAGGTATGCTTAAGGATCATTGATCAAGAGTTGGTAGAATAATCAATATCCCTAGCCTATTTAATTAATTAAGGGCAGTAGCTAATCCTAGAGATTAGGTAGATTATGGTTTCATTATTTTAATTTCTGGTTATGTTTTACTGTATAGAATCTGACAGGACTCGAACGCTCGATCGCGCACTCGATTGACTGCTGCGGAGCCACATTCGGAATCTCTCGGGAAAATCACTAAGGTGGGGGAAAGAGCCACAATATCGTCGGGGAGGCAAGCTTTAAATAATATATATTGATATGCGTAGGGCGACCCAAACCCTACTAGAGGTCGTTTGACCGTTAGGTTGATTTTACCGTATATCAAGGATGCATGTTCTGTGATTGGTAATTAATGTGATATATGTGATATATGTTATGCTTACTATATGCTTATGATTGATTAAACATGATTTATCTGTAAGTTGATTTTGATGTTGTGTATATGCTGTTGTGACTGTTGTGTATATGAGAAATCGGGTAATGAATGTGTGGTGAGGAAGTCGAGGTTATGTATATACATATAGTTGATCTGTTGTTGTTGTGATGTGAGTTGATGCCCGGTTGAACCGGATGAAAGTTGGTCGTGGTTGAGACACTAAGTGTTGATCCTGAGATGAGTCAGCGAGATTTATGTTGCATAGTTGTTATTCATCACTGTGTTGGCATACGGGCGATTTCGATCTTACCTGCGGGGAGATGGTAGTACCGATTAGTTTGGCGTAGGGGCAATTTCGATCTTACCTGCGGGGAGGTGGTCGTATCCGTTGGTCGAATTGTAGACGGACGGGCGTATATCTCGACCTAGCCTGCGGACGGAGGGATATGTCGGTACCGAAAATTGAGTTGTTAACGAACGGACGAATGCTCCGACCTAGCCTGCGGGCGGGGGAACATGTCGTTACCGTAAGTTGCGTTGTTGACGGGCGAATATTCCGATCTGGCCTGCGGGCGGGGGAATATGTCGTATCCATGAGACGATTTGGGCTTGCGGGCTTTAGACCGAACCCTACTTTATGGGGGTGGCATAGTGATGATTGGGACACCTTGATCCGTTGGGGATGTCGCTTCGTGATCGTCCATATAGTCGTTAGTTGCATGAGCGTGAGGGACAATAGTTAAGGGAAAAATTATTCGAAAGTCGTTTGGTTGTAACTGTCGTGCTTGTGAGTGTGCTATCTGTATAGATTATTTATATCGTTGTTTTTCCCATGTATGACATATTACTGTTTCTTATCCCCTGTATTTTCTATGTCATATTCTCTTTACTCTCGACTGTACGAGATGATCCCGTTGAGGTTTGCCAGAAGGAGATGATGGCATACTCATAGAACCAGATGCTGGCGGGAGAGCCCTGGATCCTGGTGCTGGAGGACGTAGGCATCGGGGGTTGTAGTTATAGTTGTTATGGCCTGTACGGGAGATTGAGTCGTCTGTATCTTCATTTCCGCTGCTATGCTTTCAGTTTTTATTTACTGCATACTCTGAAGTCTTTATATTGTTATTCATGTTGTAGGCTCTATTGATATGGAGTCAATACTTTTATGTATGTATACTTTTATTATGGTATCAGTATGTATTATATGTTTTGGTGTTTTCGCAAATTTTATACTACTACGCTACGCTATAACGCTAATAATTATAAGTGGGGTCACCAATGAGACCTCCTAGGAAGGGGTTGTCTCACTTCGTCTCCCTTCTTCTCCACCGTTCCGTGCTCCTCTGCAACCACTGGAATATCCGTCAAGCAACCACTGGAAAAACCTTCGCTCTATTCAATCCTCCAACAATGCCAACAAGATATAATTTCAAAATAATATCCAGAAGCAAATCATAACAGAAATTTTCAACAAAAATCCAAAATAACAACAACAAAAATCTTCAAGGCATAAAAACTGAGACGTTGAATTTCTGGGCATCCTTCCGACACCAAAACAACCTCCAAAATTCCTAGGCTCCATCGAAACCTTCTTCGGAACAAGAGAAAAAAAAACAAAGAACCAGACATCGAAAATCGCATCAAGATAGGGAGAAAAAGGTTGGGGATGAGTCAATTCGTCGTTGGAAGGTTGGAAGGTTCTAGATCATGTGGTGTAGGAGAAGAATCGACAATAAAGAGGGGCCGTGGAAAGTGGAGTTGAAATCGGCAGCAGAGGATAGATCGGCGGGCGACTAGTCGGATAGTGTAGTCACCGGCCGGGAAGGACACATGACGACGGGTGCTTGACAGAATGACGGCGACGATGCTTGACTGCTGACAATGCTTCCCCAAAATCAAAGTTTATTTTCTTCTATTTTTTTTCCTTACTGTTTAGGTAAGTAGTAACCGGTTGTGATAGGTCAAGTGGCAAGGACGATGCAAACACAACATGGGAGATGGAGGATATTAGAATCGCCCCTCATAACCTCATTGTAGAAGCAACCATTTAGTTGTATTGACTATTAAGAGCGTTACAAAAAAAAATTTAAGATTAAATCTTGTAGATGGTCCATCATGGATAGGTCGTCTGAAAGTATCACAGAAAATTCAGGTTGAGATTTGTCGCATGTCAGAATAGGAAATCTCTTTTTTTTATCGAAGTGTGTACAGACGTTGTAATATACAAAGTCGATTGGCTATCATCTTCTTCATGTAAGACTCAAATTTGGTTCACAATGTTGTTTTTTCTGATAGAACTTCCTGCAATACATCATTTGTGATGTATAACTAAATATTGGAGTGAGTTTTGTCATCAATACCATCCCACTCAGAATCCTTCATTGTGGCAGGTTTCTTTTCTTTCTCAGAAAGTGCTATCTTAAAAATAATTTGTGTCAAAACAATCATCATACAGACCTTTCACAGTCCGAAGTTGATGTGCCCATCGAACTATTGAATATCAAATTTTGCAGTCATCAATTTTTTTTTTGAACAAATCTACCCAGAACACTATAAGTGCTCTAATACCAGTTTGTTAAAAATTAGTAGAAATAAAGCGGAAGTATAAGCACAAATGTTATTCAGTTTAGAGCCTAGGTCCACACGCAAAGACGACTGCCATATATTTTCAATGAGAAAATGGAAGATTCTATGGTACCCCTTGGGTACCATGCCTTTTACCTTGTGGTCCAATTAGATGGTGAGAACTTAGCCCCTTTTTTCTTAGACATGACTCAATTAATTGAGGTGACACATTGTGGTTAGACATAGGGTACCCAAACCCTCTACTTTCCAAAGGTACCATAGCGACGCCCTAAGAAATTATGGTGGAGAATACAAAAGAGTTGTCACTCTTAACTCAAACCCAAATTCCAAATACACTCAAATACCTCACGATATTTACGCACCGATGTATACACTCAACTCTCACAATAAACAAAGAAGAGAATATACGGATAAGTAAATCTCCTCCTTTGAAAGATAATGTTTTTCGACGATCTAAAAATTCCTTCAAGCAATGGAATTTATAGGATGAACTCTTCTCTCCTAACCGTTCAACAGGCTACGAAGGAAAATATTTTCCTCTATAACATTAATTTCTGTCAACAATAATGAAGGAGAAATTTCTCTCTTCCTTTGATTTTTTTCAAATATGGTAAAATTAAGTTAAAGCCACACATCAACACCAGGCAATAGGGATTCAAGGTGCAAGGCATGGTGGTTTAATGCACACCTTGAGTGATGGGTGACGGGGGCAAGAACTGCGGTTCTATGAGAGGGGGAAAATTGGTCGGGGTTTGGTTGGGGTAATGGGTGGGAGTGGGCGTGTTGAAGTGAAAAGAAAAAGTATGGGAGATGATAGGGAGGAGTGAAATTAAAATATAATAGAACCTTTTTTTAGATGTTATAGATTGTGAATTTCAACCATTGATCACCGATAATGATTGATATTTAAGATGTATAAATGCACCTTATTTTACAAGGCGCATGTTAGACATATATTTTTTTAACTCTACTCAACTTATAAACCTAAAACAAATTGAATTAAGTTGGGTCAGTCAACCAAGGTCGGTCCAGTTGGTAAGGATACAACTCATATCTCACTAGGACGTGAGTGTGAATCTTGCTGCCGATGTGAGGACCTCGTTGGTAGATAATCTATAAGTACCTTTGTAAGCGCTTTTTAAGCCGTGAGGCTTGCCCTGGCCCTAGTAAGCCCTTGGGAATCCGGGACCCAACTCACCTAAACTTTTTGTAAAAAG
The DNA here is from genome assembly GCA_039655645.1 of Ammopiptanthus mongolicus. Lineage (NCBI taxonomy): Eukaryota > Viridiplantae > Streptophyta > Magnoliopsida > Fabales > Fabaceae > Ammopiptanthus > Ammopiptanthus mongolicus. The sequence continues at coordinate 40,250,448 of CM077343.1, read as the reverse complement.
AAACTTGGGTCAAAATCTATGAAACATGGGTCACGGAGTTGAGTTATATGATGAGTTGCTTCGAAATCTAATTTGGGCCAATAGCATAGTACAATATTAGAAGGCTATTAATTTAGTACCCCATCAATTAATTCCCCCACCTTCCTCCCCCATTTTTTTTAATTTATTTCCCAAAATAATTCTTCTTCTTAGAAAAAAGATTATACTATATAATATGATAATAATATTTTAAGTATTTCAATAAATAATAATTGAATCAGATAGAATTATTTCAATTCATAATTGAGGTTAATGACTTTTGTAAATTTTGGCAACAATATTAAAAGATTGTCGTGATTGTAATTGCGAAGGGGACCACGAGAAAGTAAAATTTTAGAAAAAGAGTACTTACAAAGATAAGGTAAGATACTTACATGCTTTGCTTTGGAGGAAGAAGTATGAGGGCGGAATGGGGTTTAGAAGATTCAAAGCCTTTAATGAAGCTCTTTTAGCAAAGCAAGGATGGAGAATTCTAAAACATCCAGATTCCCTCATTGCTAGATGTCTCAAGGCAAAATATTTCCCGAATTCAGACTTTCTTAAAGCATCAGAAGGATACTCTCCAAGTTATACCTAGAGAAGTATTTTTTATGCTAGCTAGATCCTAAAAAAGGAGGCTTTTGGAGGATAGGAAATGGTGAAAGCATAAACATTTGGGAAGATAATTGGCTCCCTCTCCAAGCAGGTCACAAAGTCTCGAGTCCTAAGCCTATGAACTGTGATCTTTCCATAGATGTTTCTCATCTTATTAATCATGCTTCTCGATCATGGAATCTAAATCTAATCAAATCTATATTCCTTCCTTTTGAAGCACCTCAAATATCTCAAATTCTTATTTTTTATTTCAACCAATCAGATTCTTTTATTTGGGAAGGGAACAAGGATGGAGAATTTTCAGTAAAATCAGGATATGATCACAAAATCAAGCAATGGGAAATACAACAAGTTCCATCTTCATCCAACTCTCATCAATGTGTTGATCAATGGAAAAAAATTTGGAAAGTCAAAATCTTACCAAAGCAGGCCCATCTTCTATGAAGGATTCTGAGGAATGTGATTCCTGTCAGAGCAAACTTGCGAAAGAAGGGAGTTTCTTGTCCACTTCTTTGTCCTAGATGCAACTGTCATATTGAAACTGTCTCACATTTTCAGGGATTGCATTTGCTTGACTCGGATTTGGTTCAGCTCTCCATTAGGGGTTTGATTTCAGCAATAGAAGGATGCAGATTTTGTGGAATGGTTGGCATCTTTTTATCAATCATGCAAAGGAAGAAACGTTTGAAATAGGATCCTCCATCATCTATGGGATTTGGTGGGCTCGGAATTAGAAATGCTTTGAAGATCGCTAAATCCTAATTCCAATTACCATCTTAAAGGCGCTCTCTGTCTTGCAGAAATACAAGCAGACCGGCATGGCTCTTCCTCCTCAAAGTGCTCCACTTCCAGATTTGATTATCCATTCTTGGCAACCTCCGCCCGAAAAATTTTTCAAGCTCAACACAGATGCCACGATTGGGGCTGTGATTAGAGATAGAGATAGGAATGTCCTAGCCGCTGCAACTTGGAGTGAATCATGCCTCGACGATCCTTCCCTTGCAGAGGCCATGGTAGCTTGATTAGGGATGTGGTATGCTGCTGAAAAGCTTTTCATGAATTTGGTGGTCGAGTTGAATGCGCTTCAGATTGTACAAGAATTACAAAACGGGCCCAACCCTAACTCCTATTTGGGTCTAGTCTTATCTGATTGTGTTGCTCTAAAAGTCCATTTCCATAATATCGAGTTTAACCATGTGGGGAGGAAAGGAAACCAAGTAGCTCATGTTTTAGCTAAATATGCCTTAACTCATCCTAATCAAATTGGGATCGAGAAAATTCTCCCTATGGTTACTTATTGTATCAATGCAAATTTTTGCCCAGTTATATAATATAAGTATTCTTTTGTCAAAAAAAAAAAAAAGATACTTACATGCTTTGCGCGTTTTAGAAGGAAAGGATCACAAATGTGATTTCATGGAGAGATTTTTGGCCAATTTGTTGAGAAATTCCCTATAGATTTGAGCGAGTGTATGACAAGTGACAACTAAAGTTATAAAAAGGGAGAGGAAGAAAAATACTATAAGATGGTTGGGATTAGAGATGTAAATGGGGCAGGGTGGGTACGGGTAGTAGCCCCCCGCTATCCGTCCCGTTGGATGAATTTCCTATCCTTCCCTCCCCATATCCGTGCAGGTACCCGTCTTGCGGGTTTTAAACAAATTTATCAATATTTGTAGGTATCCACGGATATCCATGGATATTCAAACACCTCACAAAATTATTGAATATTACGCTAAATTTTTTATTTAAACACCCTTATCTTTACATCATTCACACATAGTTTAATAAACAAAACAAACAATAATCCGTAACAAAACAATAGACCATTCATTAACAGGAATTGTTTGACATCATTCACAATAATATTCACTAATAGGAACCGTGTAAAAACAAAAGCATTCATTCTCAACAAATAAAAGCCAAACAAACAATAATCAAGCATTTGGTTTATATATGTACAGGGTATTTTAGTAATTTTACTTTAGCGGATACCCGCGGGTATGGATCTACACTATCCGGCCCCGCCCCATTAATAAACGGGTAGAGAAAATACCCGTTTATTTTACTCGCGGGTATTCATTAAGGTACCCATTTTTTACCCGTTGCGGATATTATTTGTGGGTATCCGTGGGTACGGATAAAATTTACATCCCTAGTTGGGATAAGCATCTTTTTATTTTTATTTCTTATTTTTTATTTTTATCTTTTTTTGAATTTAAATGAAAACCAACGATAATAATAAAAAATTAAATTACACTAAAAATACACATAAAATAAATTAATATAACCTATAGACATAAATAAAATAAAATAGAAAGAAAAATAAAATAAATATAACCTCCATTAAAATTAATGAGGTGTTCACATTGATACAAAAAATGAATGCAGTACCTAAAGTAGTGAACATTTTATGTTCATATTCAATTTCATTCACGATAAGAGCTGGACAAACCGATAAGGGGACGATCTCATGAGAAAGAGCAAAAATGATTGCAGAAGTGTCTTTTAATCACGAGTACAGGAGTTAATTTTACAATTAACCCTAGTATAAAAAAAAAAAAACTCAATTTTTTTCCTTCACGTAGAAGGCTCCTCTAAAGTGAAATTATCTCTAAAATGAACAAGTAAGGATGTTTCCACTTTGATTTAATAAAGGATGAATTCTCTGGTACCTCAATTATAACTTACTCTATCTTGGTGGTCCAATCAAATGGTGATAAAATCATTTGACTTGATCCATTAACATAACTCATTTAATTGAGTTGGCGTATTCTGGTTAGATGAGGTAATTTTTAACCCAAAATTATTAGGGGTATTGAAGAAAGCACCTTAATAAAGTGCATAGAGATTTTAATTCACGTTATTAAATCAAAGGTAAAAACACTTATACTTGCTTATAGGGGTGTTCGTGGATTGGATTGGATCGGTTTTGAGCCAAAAAACCATCCGATCCAAAGATGAAAACAACTTGCGGTTTGGATTGGATCGGTTTGTTTACTTAAAAAAATCCGATTCAATCCAATCCAATCAAATGCGATTTGGATTGGATTGGATAATTCGGTTTTTACCGATACATCGTTACATAGTTATATTAAGTCGAAAACCAACATTAAACCTATATATACTAGAATTAATGTAGTTCTAGTGCCTAAGTACATGCATAAAATCTTCTAGTAAATGAATAACTATTGATTCCTAGGTACATGAATAACTATATGCATTCCAATATATCTAGTATTTGACAATTCTAACAAAAATATTAAAGAAAATGAGAGTGTTCGTTCATAAAACTATGAAAAACAATGATTAAGTATGAGTAATATTATAATTTAAAAAATAATAGTATATGTATATAGTAGGTCGGTTTGGATTGGATTGGATTGGTTTTCACTAGGGGATCCGAAATCCGATCCAATCCAATGAAAAAAAAAAGCGATTTTTTCGGTTTTCGGTTTTTCGGTTTTCGATTTTTCGGTTCGGTTTTTGCGGTTTGAATTGGTTTGGATTGATTGATGAACACCCGTACTTGCTTACTTTAGATGAGCTTTTTCCTTTACTTTAACCTAATGGTGGCAAAAAAATCCAATTGTCCATCATCCATTCAGTCCATCCAATCCATCTATTGCAAAAAAAAAAGAGTAACAATGGACGGGATGGATTGGATTATTTTATTTTATGGATGGATTGGATTATTTTATTTTATGGATGGCTGGTGATCCATCCACCATGATTCTAAAATCCATTGGACCACTTCATAAAACAAAAAAAATAATCCATTGGATAAAAATAAAAAAATAAATAAATGATAAAAAATCATAACTTCAAAAATTAAATCATTTTGCTGCTATTACAAGCAGAACAATATATTTTTTGGTGTTTTGCTATCACAATTTGCATTCCTTCTAGTGGATTTGTGATGAATTGTTAATCATAAAAAAAGTAGGCAAAAAAATTTATTTTGGATTTTTTTTTTGCACATGGATAAGAGATATTATTTGGAAATAATTATAAAAATTATTTAATTTTTTAAAATATTTTCCATCCATAAAAAAATTATTAATAGATGGATTGGATGGATTTTTTTAAATGAATCATGGATGGATTGGAGTTTTTTAATAAAATTTTAATAGATCATAATGGATTAATGAATTATTTTTAATCCATCCATTATAATATAAATAAAAATTTATCCAATCCATCCATTTGCTATCCTTACTTTAACCCTACTGATTTTTCAGCTAAACGTAAGGGTGTCCTTTTTTGACCAAATCTGTTCATCAAACCATTGGGTTATGTTCTTCAACAGTTCAACCTAACTAGACATGTTCAAAAGTGATTTGGGTTGGATCAAACTCGTGGATCCAACATACATAAAAAAAATTCTACTAAAATAAATATTAAAATACTAAATAGAAAATTCGTTTTTTATATATATATATATATATATATATCACATCTTAATTAAAAACATTATATGTCCCACAAATAAACTAAAAAGTCACATCATCAATCTTAGGTAAACATAATAGTCTTAAACAAGTTAAATAAACATTACAAGTTGTCAAGTTTTGTTAAGTTAATTAACATAAGTAAAAAAATAAATTAAAGTAAACTAACAGATCCCAAAAAGAAAAAAATCCACAAGTAACAAAATAAACTAGCTAATTATGAAATCAATGTCATCAAATATAACATGCAGATTTTTATACTTATTTACTTTAATTTCAATTTTCTCAATATACTCTGTGACTCTGTTTGACATGTCCAATAAGCTAGTTTATAGCTTATTTGACTAGCTTATAAGCTTATTTGATCAAAGTAGAGATGGTTGAAAATAAGTTTATCTCATTAGCTTATATAGTTTTTCTTCATAAGCTAATTTATTTAGCTTAGAACTTATACCTTATTAACTTTTATCTCATTTTACTTTTATTATTTATATACAAAAGATATAAACATGTTATTAATTTCATTTATATTATTTAATAAAAATATTTAAAAATAAATAAAGTTAAAAAATTAACATACTAATTATAAAGATTTATTAGAATTTAAAAAGAATTTATATAAAAAACATATAAACATGTCATTTTATATTTATAAGTTAGTTCAACAATTAATTTTACCAAACGCTTCAAATTCAATCAGCTAGCTTTTTTAGCTATATATATCAGCTATCAGCTAAAAGCTTATCAACTATGGGTAAACAGTTTAGTTAAGCATCTATTGAATAAGTTTTTTTTTTTTTTCAAATAAGTTAAAAATAACTTATTTTCATAAGCTTCTCTGACAAGCTTATAGAAATAATTAGCTAAAAAGAGCTTATAGGAAAATCATAAACTATTTGCATAAGTTTATTTCCATAACCTATTCTCATAAGCCCAAATAAGCTTACACCATCGTCGATCTATTATATTTACCACATAAGCTCTTCCAAACGAATGCATGGAGTCATTATATTCTAACCACTTAGTCTATTAAATATTTCGTAAAATTATTATCTTTATTTTCATGGGCACATATTTTTCAATGTGTATGCTTACACCTAAACTTAGTGGCACTATCGAAAAGTATAGAGAAAGCAATCTGAAATGTCACCAAAACTAAAAAAAAAAAATGTAGCTAAATGTGTACCCAAAAAAATTTTAGCTAACTAATTTTTTTTTTAAAAAAAATACTACTTGAGCAAGTTGGGTTAGGTGGATTGATAGCTAACTAACTTTCCAAACTTGTTTCTCTACCGTACTTTGTAGATTGGAGATTTTTGACCCGGTGCACTAATACAATTCACATTTTATAGATTACGTTGGGTACTCAAGATTTGTAGGTTGAACAACCCTAGCAGAAAAGAATGAATTTTCTCCCCAAAACCATTCTTATTTTCTGTCTGTGTCTGAACAAGTGAATAATATTTTTTTTTCCTCTTGTCTTCTCCCTCCATATTCATTCCACTCACAATATTCACCAACTCTAATAATTGTATATAAGGGCCACCTAGAACAAATGATTTCCTCATGAGAACAATGATCACATCTAAAAAATATCACGAACTGGTTTCGTATTACAGTAAGTGATCCGAAGTTATAATGATAAACCCAAATCCTTTGTTTGTTTTTTTGTCATATAACATTGGACACCTAATTTGAGTGAAGTCTGGGAGACCCATCAAAGGGAGCAAAAAGCTCTTCTAACACTTATTTTTTCTATTAAGAAGATTTGAACTCAAAATCTTATTTAAGGGAATCAAGTTCTTTAGCATTTGGACCAATCAGTGGTTTTGCTCTGAAATCCTTTGTTTTATTCTTGTTTTTCAATGAAATATTGTCAACTATATAACATTTACGTGCATGAGGCTGGGGCGGCCGGTGCACCATGCATCTGTTGCAGTACTTGCACATGAGATTGATTGCCGTTGACCCAGGCTTCTGTCTTTGGCTCTTAATTTCTAATTCGAGTTTGCAGATAATTCAAGCTAGCTAGGTCCATCTGTTCAAATTGGTATTAGTTGTATTTTGTTTGCCGTACGTGCACCATTTCTATTCCATAAACCCATGCGGTTCATTGTATTTGTTAATAGTATGAGTAGCCCATATATAGGAAGACGAATCCTAATCGTCTCTGCAGAGCCAGAAAAAGTTATGGGGCTGATAGTGACAGCAACTCTGCGTTGGCATGCAAATGCAATGGGCAAAGCACCAGCAATGGTTAATGGGACTTTATATTTGAAGTTGATTGAGTGTCAGAAAAGCATGCAGTATCGTTCATCCCTATTTGAACTTTTTTATTTTATTTGTGATATGCTGCTTATAAAAAAATTGTAATATGCAGACTTATATATGAATCCAGACATTTATACCGTTATACGTCCAAGTGTGACATATACCAAAAAACCAGACTTATTCTTTTTTTAGTTATATAATTATTTTTATAATATTTTTAAATATCAACGACATATTTTTATAATTTAACATACTTGTTTATATTTTTTCTCTCTATACATTACATCACAGCATAAAGAAAGAGGGTACTGTTTCGATGCCCACTCATTTTGAAGGATACCGATATCCTTACTATTTGTAAAAGTAAAGTTTTAACAGATATGAATCGCTTTAAAATAAAATTGTGTTCTTTGCTGATATAATCTCACTTATTTATTTCAAAACAATATATTGGCAACTTACAAGTGATTTTAACTTAAATTTAGGAATTTCTTGTAAATTAAATTTATTTTGAAAAAAATAATTTTTTTGCATATTCTATATATTTATCTCTCGTCTATGTGAGTATGCGACCCTAAATTTTGTCTAACGTCTCACACCCCTGCCACGATATTGCTTCTAACCTTCCACTTGCGTCCTCCACCTGATTCTCACATCTGGTGACAGATATTTGAACATTTTTGCCTTCTTTATTTTTTATTTTATTTTTCAATGTTTTATTCTATTTTGCGTATTTGTGTAGTTAAGATTTACATTTATGTGCTTATTGCTATGATATTTTAAGTAAGAATAACAATTTGGTTAATATCTATCAAAATTTTACTGATACTAATAATAAGAACGTCGATACCCTTCAAAATGAATGAGTACTGAAACAATGTCCACAAAAAAAGATGGGGCACCAGATGATATTTTATACTAATGTCTATACTTTTGATGTCAAAATGAAGTTTTCCTTTTATTTTTCACCATTGTCGAATTCTTGATGGGTATCCTATTCGAAGGCAGGGAGTATCGATGCTGTAGTTTTCGTTCTCAGATGTCAAATCTGCCACGGCCACACTCACTGGAATCGACCCATATAAAAATCAAGATGCTAAGGTTTATCAGCCGTCGGTCGCCCTGAATAATGACTATGGTAGTTTTACGTTATTATTTGAATTTAAATATTGGGACATAGTATAATTAAGTAAAAATAAAAAGGGATGACAATGTAAAATAATATTTGCTGTTAGACTGAAATAATCCTGACCATACACATATCTAAACTAAAAAATTAACAGCAGATGAGGGTCCAGACGTGTGTTTGCGAGAAACTGATCCCTCCACTCACTTTTTAACTGTAGAAAGATTTTGATCATTAATTAAATTTTATATAAAATAAAAATATTAATATAAAAATAAATATATGAGATCCTGATTATAGATTAGAAATGAATACGTGAATACATGAATTTAATGAATGTTGAAGATCCGAGTCCAACATAATTCTGGAATTTTAGCGTTCAAACCAAAATTAAGTCGGTTCAAATGGACTAAATATGTAAAGTACTATCTTGTGATTTAAATATAAGTAATTTTTCATTTATAACAAATATATCTTCCGTAAGTTTTAATAGTTTAATTGTAATATTCGATCTAAATAAAAAATAATTGTAATATATTGTGAATGTAATTTTACACTATCAATCAGTTATAAATTATCCTATATGCGACTTTTAAGATAATTATGATAAAAATTAAATCTTTTTAATGATATGATAATTTATAATTGATTGATAATGTAAAAACATGTTACATTCACGGTCCATGCTAATTAAATTCAAGTTTTAATCCAATATATTTATTATTTAAATTGTTGATTTTGAATTTAAATTTTTTTATTTGATTCTTCAAAGCATTTAATTAGATTAAGTATCATATTTTTTACTGGACCAAGTATCAGTTTGATCCTTTACGCAACTTCACATTGATAATTTGTATTTGTTGTAAACATTTAAGAGTTTAATTGCTATATACTGACAGTGTAAAACATTTTTACACAGAAGTTGTCACATCAGTAAAAAAATTGACTTTTATCCTAATTACCTTAAAAGTCATCCATATCATGATTGGTGATTGGTTGTCTGTGTAAAAATGTTTTATACTGTCAGTGCATAACAATTAAACTCAACATTTAATTCATCCTTTAAAGGAACCAAATTCTGCCAACTAATGGAAAGTTTTTATATCAAATGGGCTAACTTATGTTTGTTGATATACCAAACATATCAAAAGGATAATATAAAAGGATATAAAATGGGTTTTTTTTTAATAAATGTTTTTTTTAGAGACTTAACTTGCTTTACCCTTGGACTAGACTTGGGAAAAGGTGACGGAAAAGGTGACACGAAAATGTCATTAGTTCTATCCTTATAGTATTCTTTTATGAAGGACTATTCTAATTTACTTTTTTATTTACAATTTTTTTTTTAAAAAAAAACTAGTTAAACATGCATTAAATTTTTAAAATTTCTCATATGAAAGTATAGTGAGTATCCTCAACTAAGTTGAACGAAATTCAATTGATCTGTTGCTAAGAACTCCAAGCTAGTATTAAATTATTGGGTCAAATATGTTTTTAGTCCCTAGAAAATAAGTGGATTTTGGTTTGGGTCCCTGTAAAATTTTTTCGTTGGTTTTCATTCCTCTAAAATATGAAATTATTAATTTTGGTTTCTATAAAATGAGCAAATTTTGGTTTTTGATCCCTATAAATTGTTTTTCTTTGGTTTTCATCCCTCTAAAATTTAATATCACCGTTTTTAGTGCATAGCATTCATTTTAGGATTCAAGAAAAATTTCAGGTGAATCATATGCTAACATGACACCATAGAGATCATTGAGTGTCACTTGGGATGACCATATGATATTCTGTTAAACACATAAGTAGTTAATGGATGTCATATAATAGTAGAGACCAAAAATAGTTATTTGAAATTTTAGAGGTGTAAAAACCAAAGAACTTTTTTTTATAGGAACCAAAACCAAAATTCGCTCATTTTACGGGGACCAAAAACATATTTAACCCTAAATTATATATGAAGCATTTATGAAATACTTTTTTTTGACATAGTATTTATCAAATACTTAAAACCTTAAATATTTATACCCATTTATGCAATATGATGTAATATTTTTATCTTCATTAAGAAAAAGGTCTTTAAATATAGTTTGACAAGTAATATTTAGAAGATTTTTTTATAAGCTAAAAATATATTAAATGGAGTACCGGGTATTCTAACCCATTACAAAATAATAATCGAAAACATCAACAAATCCCAAGGTTCTAATTGCAACTATATACAATGTAGACTACCAATTCTACATTAACCAAAAGGATGAAAATGCTTAAGCATTTTACGGCACCCAATAAAAGAAAAAACCAATAAGTTTCTGATACTGATACTGATACCAAAATCCAAAAACCACATCAGACCATCACTACAAACATCAATTAGCCAAGCCATAGCGTTAAAGATGCTGCATCGTATAATCTTTAATCCATTGGCAAGCTTAGAAACCAACCGCATAGACCATCAGCCATTACAAGTTGATTGCAGCAAAAAAAACTCCCCATCAGATACACCAAACCAACCATAAGACAGCTGCAACACAATTCATCACTAACCGCCACCGAGCACTAAGGCAGTAAGAACAAAAACTGCAGGCAGAGTATATATTGTCCAAACTGCACTGAAAAAACCAGACCTTGCAACAGGTGCAACATACTAAAGAAACTAAACTGCACTTTTAGCAATGTGTGTATCTACCACATATGACAGTGCAGCAAACAAACAGCAGCACCAATCAGCAGAACCAACCAGCACTTTTTGAAAATTTTTATTAAGACCGAAGTATATATGTATCAAAAGGTTTTCAATGGAAACATTAACAATTATATGTCTCCATGGGGCATGGAACGAATGCTGCTTCACACATGAAATCAGCACCATTCATAGCGTGCCTACTGCCATTACGCAAAGGTGCAAATGCTTAAACACAAGTATACAAATCTGTCTAAAATGCAACAAGACATACAATCTCCAAAGTAATATGCTGATATTCAATCGATGTGCCAGTATCTACCGATACTATATAGGTAGAATAATAACGGTAAAAAAACTCTCAATCACAAATACTTATAGCTTCCTATTAATAAAAAAATAAAAATAAACTAATATCAATCAACCAGATACGTAAAACATGAACTCAGGATCATTCTCAATTTCCGCCATCGTTTCTGGCGCCAAAATCATCTCCAAATCGACGGCGCCACCGCCTTCCCTCCCGGGAAACGCCGACATCTTCCCGTCAAACTTGTTTGCTCCGCCGCTACGCACCGCCACGGGTCTTCCCCACCCGAAATCATTGTCGTACATCGGGAATCTCGGCGAACTCCCCATTTGCATCGTTGCACCATCGTGGTTCCCCAGCGCGAAGCACTTCGGGTCACGCTCCCAATTCTCTAGTTCTCGCCTCACCATAGCGCTATTGTACGCCTTCACGTTCTTGTTCAGCTCCTCCGCGCACCACCGCAGATCCTTCGACACCACATCCCCCGCGGCGGCACGGGTCGCTATCCCCTGAATTGCGTTCCCGAAGTAGTAGTCGTTTAATTTCGGCTCTATTCTATGGCGAATGTTCACCGCCATTCTGAACGTCGTCGTTTTTGTTTCGGGAAGCTTCCTCGCACGTGTCACGGCACGCCACACCAACGCACACAAAGACTGAAACGACGATATCTCAACCGTTTTATTACTCGTAACCGTTTTCATGTGAGTATCGTTGTTCAGTTTCCCTATCAATTCAACGCCGTCAACGTCGCCGTCGCGGTTCTCCGTCAACGTCCGGTTGTTCACTCTGGCTTTCAATTTCTGAATGGCTACGTAGCTGAAGCTGAAAATCCTCTCACGCAATGGTTCATCGGCGTTGAACGTCACCTTGAGTTCACCTTCCAATAACGGCAGAACGGCGTTAGAGACAAGAATTGATTCCCGGCGAAAGTCCGGAACCCTGGAAGCAGTCGCAGCAGCTCCTCTGGTAACTTCGGCAAAGGTGTTGAAGAAGTTCCAGAATGAGGTGCCATCGACGGCGGCGTGGCTGGCTGCGCAGCCGATAAAGATGCCGTCAGTGAGCTCGGTGACCTGAACAGCTAAGATGGGAGAAAAATGTGCATCGTAGTTGATTTTCCTGTGGTAGGGAAAGAGTTCCTTGAAGGAATGATGGACATCGAGTGGGGACAAGAGATCGGAGATGCGAAGTTCGGTGGCGGCGGCGTGGATGAAATCGACGCCGGCGTCGTTGCAAGTAATGTAGATGTAACCGTCGGAATCGGTTATGAAACGGCCAGCGAGTGGGGGGAAAATGGAAAGGGCGCGTGAGAGTGAGTTAGTTAGGAGAGGGATGAGAGTGTGAGAGGGAAGAGAAGGAGTAGTGAAGAGGCATCCCTTTTGGATGTAGTGGCAGCAAATCATGTTGAGATCTGATATTGAAAGCTTGAGGTCTCCAAGGGTTGAGTTTTGGTGAGGCAAAACGGTGCATTTTGAGAGAATATTGAGTGCAGAAAAAGAAGAAGAAGAAGAAGACATTTTTGTATACGTGATAATAATACGGTACGGGTTTTTGGATAAATGGGTGACAATAAGAGAAGTTTTGGATGGTTATTCGCAAGTGAAGTGAAGTGATATGGTGTACACTACTGGTGTAGAGACGCTTGGGTTATCCTGTTTGTTTATATAAGCTAGGAAACGGGGTGTTCGGTTAGAATAAAAACCTGTTATATCAAAAAATAATGTCTCGATATTTTCATCAATCAAATATTGAGAATGAGTATAAATATTAATGAGTTGTGATTTTAATTTTTTAAATGTCAAATTATTATTATTAGGGAACAAAAAATATAACAGAAAATTAGAATAGAAGATCTTCATCCATTCGATTCATGCACTCCAAAGTTCAAAGTTTGCTGCTGAGGTGGTGACGAATCTGGGGACTCATAGTCTCCAGTACATTTTGCAACTTGTTATAATTCCAAGTAATATTTGTTATTTTTAATTAGTACTAGTAGCTGCTACCAATTGAATTAGTATTTCCTTATTTGCTGGGCGTGATAAAGTTAAAAAGTCGATATTCAATGCATGAGAATACTCCTCTCTTGTAAAGATATATTTGTTTAAGGTAATGAGTTTATGAATTTATTTTTAAATTAATAAAATAATATGCATAGTTAATTTGATAAAATATATAAAGATTTCAATTCATTAAATGATGTAATGTAAGGATAAATATATTTTTACTTACTTGCTATAAATACAAACTTATTTTAAAATCGATAAAGTTCCTCTAAGATGAGTTTTAACGTAAAGTGAAAAATTAATTGTATATACACCTTTTTTTTTTGAACCCACCATAATTAGGACATTTGACACACCCTTTACTACTTAAAAGTAGGTTGAGATCTCAATACACTTTAAGTAATCAAAAGTGGATTCACTCTTACTTACTCGCTTAACTAAAATTCACTTTGGAGGAATCTAATGTCACGTGAAGAAAAAAAAAAAATCTTTTCCTTATAATTGTAACAAAAATTTCAAATCTATTAAATAAATTTAATTATATTTAATTGAATTAATTTTTATTGAAATATTTAAAGTTTTATTATTGATTTTAATTTCAGTATCTGTTAGCGTACAAAATTTTATACTATTAAGTATTATATATCCAGTAAAAAAGAGTAGTATATATTATTATGTATATAAATTTTCAGGTAATTATTGTGAGAGAATAAAATGTGTTTAATAACATATTGATAAAATATGATTAAATAATAATATAAACAATTTTTACATGCATTGAAATTAAATTCTTACTTTATTAAAATTCTTTCTCTTTTTCATTTAGATTTAAAGTATCTTATAATGTTTTTTTCGTATTCGTTTAGAATAAATCTTCTTTTTACTTTTCTTGCTCTTTATTAAAATACTAAAATATATTTTTAGTGTGTTGTAAATAGGGAAGAAAATGTATAGAGATTCTTTGGTAACTAGCTATATCATTTCATTCCATTTCTCTCATCTTTTATCATCATTATCATGTGCATAGGTCTCTAAAAGTAAAGGAGATTGGTTACGTAAAGGATTATTACACTTTGTAATGCACAATTATGTATAACAATTGCAAATTAAATAGGCACATCGAACTTTGTAACCATAAACCCTTGCAAATGACTTTTTTTTTTATGATCATGTTATAGGTACATAAAGTATCCACCATCATTAGCAGTGACTAATCCCCGTCTGGGAACCTGTTGGGCCCATAAGGTGGGTTCTCCCCTCCCAACCAGGTTTTTTCCATACACAAGTGTCAGGATTCGAACATTTTATCACTTACTTAAAATGCAAGAGTCATTTACCACTCGGATCAATCATATGTTGGTAATGACATTTTTAATATTGAGTAAAGATAGTCATCCATCACCTGCACAATATACACATTTACAATTTTTCCCTTTTTTTTATGGATAATTTTCCCCTTATTTATATATATATATATATATATATATATATATATATATATATATATATATATATATATATATACATGTTTTTTGAAAATTGAAATTGACAATGTCTTTGTGAATAGGTCTCTTGAGCGAATTTTAAACATATCAACATCACATTTCTTCTAGAATTTATGACTGTAAAAGAACTTTGATATTAATTTTGTGACGAAACCTTTTAAAAAAGGTAACAAATTAACCCAACAATTTTTTCATACAAAATTAATTATTTTATACACAATAAGGAGTTAATCATTGGACATTACAACTAATGGTAACCTTTCATACCAAGTGGGCTAGCTCATGTTTGTTGATACCAAATATATCAAAAAGATAACAATACAAAAAGATACCATCCAGATCTTTTTTAAAAGAAAAAATTACTTTTTTGAGAGGCCTAAAGGTAGGGCTAGGGCTTCACTAGCTTGGGCCTTAGGCCGGCCCCGACAACAACATATCCCATATCTGAATTTACTTCCTTTGAGTAAAACAAACTCATTTCAGATGTATCGTGAAGACAATTACCCCAAAGTACAAAAATGTTAGGATCTAAGCACTCTTGGTGCATATAATTTTTCTTAACCATCCTTAATTACTTTTGTAAAAAATTAATCCTCATGGGAAATTCGAAAATTTCTATTGCATGAAATTTTGGTTTGAAACTTAATAAAGGTAACAGAGAGATTTTGTATCTCCGTTAATTATGGTTTCAATATCCATGATACCCGCTGCAATGTGTATTTTTTAAACTTGGTAGATTTCTTCATCAACTACTAGAATACCATGCATCAAAATATTACTTTATTCCATTTGAAAACATAATATGAGCTATTTCAAAGTCTTCAATTACATTTGCAAATGTTTGGTTGTCAGTTGATAATAGTACACATGTGAATGTTTAGCTTCTGGCCATAAAATATATAAATAGTACACATGATTTATAATATAATCAACAAATATTATTTTAAATATGTTCTATAAATTTAGGAAATTCAACTCTATTTTTAACTAGATAATAACCACACAATCAATCTGCATTAAGAACATACAACACATGAAAACTTATTATATTGAAGAAATTTCTGGTCTTTCAATGACATTGTTATGAATTATCAATTATCAATAATGATTCAAAATAGTTTAACCGATCATATATCAAATAACAAAATTATTTAGAATAATAATGTCTCATGACCCGAATCTCATAGTCATTATGACCTGCCGAAAGGGACAGACTCTTCTTTCCCCTTCGCTCTGAGGCGCATGTATAAATTTGTACTCATCCAAAGTCAATAAATTTCTATTAATTAATACCTCATATTAATAAATAAATTCGCCAGAGTTATACAACAAAATCAAAGGATTGCATAGTCCTCAATTTATCCCAAAACATCAAAAGGTTGCAACCCTTAACAAAACATGGTTCAACACTCAAAGCTAAAGAGCCTCCACATGGTATACAAAACTCCCAAAGCAGCTCCTATGCGCGAGAAGGACATGACTGATCATTACAGCCTACATCTAATAAAGATCGTGGGCCGGGGTGAGTATTAAACTCAGTGAGGGTACTCACCCACGCACACCAATAAACATGCATAAGCATATGCCTTTCAATATCATAAATAAATCCAGATAAAACATATTCGCCCAATAATGAAAGTACTCGTGGAATGGCTTGTTAAAACCTAAACAATTAAATCATCAAGTTCCATAACATAAAAAACATAAGCGATAAGCATAAATGTAATAAATTAAACCTTTGGGTTCCACTTGGGGTTATTTATTAAGGTCATTCACCTCGACGGTTTTAATTTCATATCTCGGAGATAACCCCCCTCCGGCCATCAAACCCCTTGCTCAACTCTGGGATTGTTCACTAAGGTTCCTAACCTTAACTATTTTAATTTTTATCTCGCAGATATTGTCCTCTCCGATCGGATACATACCCAAAGTTTCACATAAACAAGTCAATCCATTTCACCAAGTACAATTTCAAAACATAACCCATAGTTAATCAAGTTCAATCATAAAGGGGGTCAAATAGTATTTCCATCAACATGTAATAGTCCAAAATAATCCTTTACATCACATATCTCAACTAATGTAGCCTTTACATTCTCACACTAATCCCATATAACCAAAGTTTAACCATAAATCCAATTAACATATCTCCAACCAATATCACCAATACTCCATAACCAAGAACAATGATCAAATTCCATAAGCTTATCCACAACACCACTATCATATACTTCCATTAACATAAACCATATTAGAATAAGAATGACATAAATTATAGGTTTATTTTAGCAACAACAAATACCTCATTTTAATTAAACCTAACTCTTAATGCGATGAATATACCAAGTATTAGTTCCATATACTCTTGAGCAACCCAAAACGTGCCAAAACAGTCTAACTTAACCAAATTTTCACCCCAAGCCGCGACACCAACTTGTATGGCTTGCCCCCTTCAAACCCATACCTGCACTATAGTGGCCCCATCTTCGGGCCATAGTGGTACACCATGAAAATTCCAGGAGCAACTGATGCTATACGTAAAAGAGTACCCAGTTGATCCCATTTCAACCCAGTCCAGTCACAAAGCATTTCAAACAGGAGAATAATTACACATAAATTGAAACCAGTTCATCATATTCAAATTTTTAACAAGAGATCCATATATATAGAGAATCAATAACAACGGTCACATAAACATTATTTTTCACAAAAACATGCATTTTCATACTCATAGCAAGACAGTTCAATGGAACTGTGAAGTGTATTAGGACTGATAATGGTCCGGAGTTCCTTTTGCGATCCTACTATGGCAGCAAAGGAATTATCCACCAAACTAGCTGTGTGGAGAGTCCAGAACAGAATGGTAGGGTTGAAAGAAAGCATCAATCCATTTTATCCATTGCCAGAGCTCTTATATATGTTGCAATCCTCTCTTCCTAAACAGTTATGGAATTATGCAATCTGCCATGCTGTTTTCTTGATGAATAGAGTTCCTACTCGGGTACTGGGAAATCATCAGTCTCCTTATCAGACACTCCTTGGACAGCTACACCTCAAGGTGTTTGGCTCTTTATGCTACATTTCTACCTCCACTACACATAGGGGAAGTTTGATAGCAGAGCTCGCAAATGTGCCTTTTTGGGTTATAAGACAAGTGTTAAGGGTTTCTTGGCTTATGATATTCATAGCAGAGACATCTTACTCTCCAGGAATGCTGTATTCTATGAGCTTCATTTTCCTTGCACCTCAACACAATCGGTTCCCCACAGTCCCACATCATGGCAGTATTTGGAGACTGCCTCCTCACCACATCAACCTATACCTACCACTATAGCATTTGACTCTCCCATACCTCATCCTCCACCTCCATCTCCAACATAGTCAGACTCTCCCATACACCATTCCCAACCTACCTCTCCCACAGCAGACCCTGACCAACACACACAGCCCCTTCCTAATCCCATACCCTCTCCAAACCCTGAGCCACCTACACCTAAAGCATAGCAAATAAGGATCCTCATCCCTAACCGTAAACACGTGAGCACGATAACACTACCAATCAAGGGGATGCGTAAAGCATGAACTCAGCATCATTCTCAATCTCCGCCATCGTTTCTCGCCCCAAAACCACTTCCAGATCGATGGCGCCACTGCCTTCCCTTCCGGGATTCGCCAGAATCTTCCCATCAATCTTTGCTCCGCCGCTCCTCACCGCCACGGGTCTTCCCCACCCGAAATCATTGTCGTACATCGGAAATCTCGGTGAACTCCCCATTATCAACGTTGCACCATCGTGGTTCCCAATCGGGAAGCACTTCGGGTCACGCTCCCAATTTTCCAGTTCCCGCCTCACCGTAGCACTATCGTACGCCTTCACGTTCTTGTTCAGCTCCTCCGCGCACCACCGCAGATCTCTCGATACCACGTCCCCTACGGCGGCGCGCGTTGCTATGCTCTGAATTGCGTTCCCGAAGTAGTAGTCACTTAACTTCGGCTCTATTCTCTGGCGAATGTTCACCGCCATTCTGAACGTCGTCGTTTTTGTATCCGGAAGCTTCCTCGCACGGGTCACCGCACGCCACACCAACGCGCACAATGACTGAAACGACGAAATCTCAACCGTTTTCCTGTAAGGATCGTTGTTCTGTTTCCCTATCAACTCAACGCCGTCAACGTCGCGGTCGCGGTTCTCCGGCAATGTCCTGTTGTTCACTCTGGCTTTCAAATTTTGAATTGCTACGTAAGTGAAGCTGAAAATCCTCTCGCGCATGTTAGAACAACGCACCTGTCTATCAGTTCACACATACACAGGATAGATGGGTCGCAGGGCATAGACGGGTTGCGCGAGGCATACACACAAAGTATAGACGGGTTGCGCAAAGCACACACGCGCGGGCATAGACGAGTCGCGCTAGACACACAGACAGGTCGCGAGAAGCGTAGACGAGTTAAACACACACAATAGACTTATGAACAGTGTATAGACGGATTACCAAAATTGCTGAATAATTGCACACACATTTATTAATCCATTCACAAGTATTTATACACACTTAGGAGTTAATCTCACACGGATTAACTGATTTACAGTTATACTCCTAACTGCCTAACTAACTCAAACTGAATTAACTAACTCAATACACTCCCTTTAATTCAGTTTACTCTTAACTGTGATATGAATAGACGCATCACTATGAAGTCTAACATCCCAACTAGGTTGGCACCCTAGACTTCACCATTCATTTGCAGCACATCACACTCTACTGAATATTTGACAATGACACAATTCCCAGCTTATCTCTTAACAACTTGAATTTTTCTCCCTTTAAAGCTTTAGTCAGAATATCTGCCCTTTGATCTTCAGTGCGGTAGTAAACTAAACTCAACTTCTCCTTATTTACTTGATCTCGCAAGAAATGAAATCTAGTCTCAATGTGTTTACTTCTTCCATGTGCAACTGGATTTTTAGCAAGATTGATAGCTGATTTGTTGTCTACTAGAAGCTGCATCTGAACATCACTTTTCAAATGTATCTCTTCTAGTAATGATTCAAGCCACAAAGCCTGACATGCACCATAAGAGGCTGCAATGTACTCTGCCTCACAGGATGAGAGTGCAACAACAGGTTGCTTCTTTGAACTCCAGGAAATAGAGGCATTTCCCAACATGAATACATATCCTGTTGTGCTTCTTCTATCACTTTTATCTCCACACCAATCAGATTCAGAATATCCTCTGAGTGCAATCTCTGAAATAGGCAAACTATTAGAATACAGTATACCATAATCAAGTGTACCTTTTATATACCTCAAAATTCTCTTTGCAGCCAGAAGATGTGAGGTTTTAGGGCTTTCCATAAATCTGCTAACAAGACCAACACCATAGGTAATATCTGGCCTACTATTGCACAAGTATCTAAGTGAACCAACAATCTGCTTGAAAAGAGTGGAATCAACAGCTTTCTCACTTTTACCTTTCTCAAGCATAAGGTTGTTTTCAACAGGAGTGTCAGCTTGATTGCAGTCATACATATGAAATCTTCTCAACACGTCTGATGCATACTTTCTTTGATGCAGCAATATACCTTTTCTGGTAGTCACAA
>CM077343.1:40207370-40229370 GCA_039655645.1 Ammopiptanthus mongolicus | reverse complement strand
TAACGTCTTTGGACTATGTTGGACGAGACAAAGTCTTTGGACTCAATTTAGATTTGTCCTGCACACTTAATATAAAACGTTAGTCCATAACAAATCTTTGTTTATATTAAATTAGCTCTTTGTTAACATCAAAACTTAAGGGATTATCTAGACCATGACCACTTTGGTTCCAACAGTTTCTTGTAGAAGTCGAGATTTGAATCAATCACTAGCTGTGTGAAATTCCTTCTTCAAGCTTGAGATGTGATACTGTTCATGACAATCAGAACATATAATCGTCTGCTGACAATTTCTGGAGCATTGGGTGTTCAAAAGTATCGAGGCTGGTATCGTTGGAAGGCTCAAAGAAATATCTGCAACTCTCGTGAAGAGATCAAGAGCGAAATCAATCTCCATCTTTGCCAAAATGCATCCGTAGGTCGGGGCGTGATGCTGTTCTTGACTGTCATACCTTTGCAGCGTCTGATGGCCATATATTATGCTGATGCTGTTCAAATTGGATGAAACCGGTGTCTCATTAAAGCTAATATCCATATAAACAAGTTTCATGAAGACATCGAATCGTAATTCGGCCAGTAATAGGGTCAACGAAGCATAATACGCTAAATGGTTAGAATGCTACGAGTTAAATAGCCTTGTGAATGTGCCAATGGATAACCAAGCGCCTTAGCTCTTTTAAGAAGCGTCCAGTGAAGCTAATCAAGTGTCTACTCAAAATAAAGAACATTATGATGGTTGGAGAAGTAATTTTGATTGAAGTATTGAGATATTCAAAGTCCCAGCTTGACCAGAAAATGAGGTACCCCTTTCAATAAAGTTATGAAGCATCAAGTACTATAATAGAAAAAGACAAAAGCTTCAGCAACTCTAATAGAAGAAAGATAAAAAAAGCGTAAATAAAGACAAAAGTAAAAAATTTGCAAAAGCAAAAACACTGAAGATTGAAGTCAAGCGTGTACTGCCGATAATCAAGCGTCCGAAACGTCGTATTTTGAGGTACGCTCGTCCTAATGAAGTGATCTTAGTTTTGTTAGAAAGATAAGAGAAATACATACATGTTTCCCGTAGAAGCCGAGATCTGAATCAATCACCAGCTGTGTGAAATTCCTTCTTCAAGCTTGAGATGAGATACTGTTCGTGACAATCAGAACATACAACCGTTTGCTGATAATTTCTGCAGTATTGGGTGTTCAAAAGTATTGATCTTGGTATCGTTGGAAGGCTCAAAGAAATATCTATACTCTTGTGAAGAGGTCAAGAGGGAAATCAATCTCCATCTTTGTCAAAATGCATCCGTAGGTTGGGGCGTGATGCCGTTCCTGACTGTCATACCTTTATAGCGTCTGATGGCCATATATTGAGCTGATGGTGATCGAATTGGATGAAACCGGTGTCTCATTAAAGCTAATATCCATATAAACAAGTTTCATAAAGACATCGAACCGTGATTCGGCCAGTAATAGGGTCAAAGAAGCATAATACGCTAAATGGTTAGAATGCTACGAGTTAAATAGCCTTGTGAATGTGCCAAGTGGATAACCAAGCGCCTTAGCTCTTTTAAGATGCGTCCACTGAAGTTAATCAAGTGTCTACTCAAAATACAGAACATTATGATGGTTGGAGAAGTAATTTTGATGGAAGTATTAAGATATTCAAAGTCCCAGCATGACTAGAAAATGAGGTACCCCTTTCAACAAAGCAATGAAGCATCAAGTACTGTAATAGAAAAAGACAAAAGCTTCAGCAACTCTAATAGAAGAAACATAAAAAAAAAAAGCGTGAATAAAGACAAAAGTAAAAAAGTTGCAAAAGCAAAAACACTGAAGATTGAAGTCAAGCGTGTAATGCCGATGATCAAGCGTCCGAAACGTCGTATTTTGAGGTACGCTCGTCCTAATGAAGTGATCTTCGTTTTTTTAAAAAGATAAGAGAAATACCTACATGTTTCCTGTAGAAGCCGAGATCAGAATCAATCACTAGCTGTGTGGAATACCTTCTTCAAGCTTGAGATGAGATACGGTTCGTGACAATCAGAACATACAACCGTTTGCTGATAATTTCTGGAGCATTGGGTCTTCAAAAGTATTGATCTTGGTATCATTGGAAGGCTCAAAGAAATATCTGCAACTCTCGTGAAGAGGTCAAGAGCGAAATCGATCTCTATCTTTGTCAAAATGCATCCGTAGGTTGGTGCGTGATGCCGTTCCTGACTGCCATACCTTTGTAGCGTCTGATGGCCATATATTGAGCTGATGGTGTTCTAATTGGATGAAACTGGTGTCTCATTGAAGCTAATATCCACATAAACAAGTTTCATGAAGACATCGAATCTTAATTCGGCTAGTAACAGGGTCAAAGAAGCATAATACGCTAAATGGTCAGAATGCTACGAGTTAAATAGCCTTGTGAAAGTGCCAAGTGGATAACCATGCGCCTTAGATCTTTTAAGAAGCATCCAGTGAGGCTAATCAAGCGTCTACTCAAAATACAGAACATTATGATGGTTGGAGAAGTGATATTGATTGAAGTATTAAGATATTCAAAGTACAAGCTTGACAAGAAAATGAGGTACCCTTTTCAATAAAGTTATGAAGCATCAAGTACTGTAATAGAAAAAGACAAAAGCTTCAGCAACTCTAATAGAAGAAAGATAAAAAAGGCGTGAATAAAGACAAAAGTAAAAAAATTGCGAAAGCAAAAACACTGAAGATTGAAGTCTAGAGTCTACTATCGATAATCAAGTATCCGAAACGTCGTATTTTAAGGTACGCTCGCCCTAACGAAGTGATCTTGGCAAGATAAGAGAAATACCTACATGTTTGCTGTAGAAGCCGAGACCTGAATCAATCACTAGCTGACTGAAATTCCTTTTTCAAGCTTCAGATGTGATACTGTTCGTGACAATCAGAACATACAACCGTCTGCTGACAATTTCTGGAGCTTTGGGTGTTCAAAAGTATAGATCTTGGTATCTTTGGAAGGCTCAAAGAAATATCTGCAACTCTTGTGAAGAGGTAAAGAGCGAAATCGATCTCCATCTTTGTCAAAATGCATTCGTAAGTTGGTGCGTGATGTCGTTCCTGACTGTCATACATTTGTAGTGTCTGATGGCCAAATATTGAGCAGATGGTGTTCGAATTGGATGAAACCGATGTCTCGTTAAAGCTAATATCCATATGAAAAAGTTTCATGAAGACATCGAATCGTAATTCGGCCAGTAACAGGGTCAAAGAAGCATAATACGCTAAATGGTCAGAATGCTACGAGTTCAATAGCCTTGTGAATGTGCCAAGTGGATAACCAAGCGCCTTAGCTCTTTTATGAAGCGTCCAGTGAAGCTAATCAAGCGTCTACCCAGAATACAAAACATTATGATGCGTGGAGAAGTAATTTTGAATGAGGTATTTAGATATTCAAAGTCCAAGCTTGACCAGAAAATGAGGTACCCTTTTCAATAAAGTTATGAAGCATCAAGTACTGTAATAGAAAAAGACAAAAGCTTCAGTAACACTAATAGAAGAAAGATAAAAAAAAGCGTGAATAAAGACAAAAGTTAAAAAGCTGCAAAAGCAAAAACACTGAAGATTGAAGTCAAGCGTCTGCGGCCGATAATCAAGTGTCCTAAATGTCGTATTTTCAGGTACGCTCATCCTAATGAAGTGATCTTGGTTTTGTTAAAAAGATGAGAGAATTACTTACATGTTGCCTGTAGAAGCCGAGATCTGAATCAATCTCTATCTGAGTGAAATTCCTTCTTCAAGCATGAGCTGTGATACTGTTCGTGGCAATTCGATTATGCAACCTTCTGCTGACAATTTTTGGAGCTTTAGGTTTTTAATAGTATCAATCTTGGTAACGTTGGAAGACTCAAAGAAATATCTGCAACTCTCGTGAAGAGGTCAAGAACGAAATCGATCTCTATCTTTGTCAAATGCATCCGTAAGTTGGTGACGTGATGCCGTTCCTGACTGTCACACCTTTCTAGCGTCTGTTGGCCATATATTGAGCTGATAGGGTTCAAATTGGACGAAACCGGTGTCTCGTTAAAGCTAATATCCATATAACAAGTTTCATGAAGACATCGTATCTTAATTCGGCCAGTAACAGGGTCTAAGAAGCATAATACGCTAAATGGTCAGAATGCTACGATTGAAATAGCCTTGTGAATGTGCCAAGTGGAAAACCAAGCACCTTACCTCTTTTAAGAAGCGTCCAGTGATGCTAATCAAGTGTCTACTCAAAATACAGAACATTATGATGGTTGGAGAAGTAATTTTGATTGTTGTATTAAGATATTCAAGGTCCCAGCTTGCCAAAAAATGAGGTACCCTTTTCAATAAAGTTATGAAGCATCAAGTACTGCAATAGAAAAAGTCAAAAGCTTCAGCAACTCTAATAGAAGAAAGATAAAAAAAGCGTGAATAAAGACAAGAGTAAAAAATTTGCAAAAGCAAAAACACTGAAGATTGAAGTCAAGCGTGTACTGCCGTTAATAAAGCGTCTGAAAATTCGTATTTTGAGGTACGCTGATCCTAATGAAGTGATCTTGGTTTTGTTAGAAAGATAAGAGAAATACCTACATGTTTCCTGTAGAAGCCGAGATCTGAATCAATCACTAGCTGTGTGAAATTCCTTCTTCAAGCTTGAGATGTGATACTGTTCGTGACAATCAGAACATACAACCGTCTGCTGACAATTTCTGGAGCATTGGGTGTTCAAAAGTATCAATCTTGGTATCGTTGGAAGGCTCCAAGAAATAACTGGAACTCTCGTGAAGAGGTCATGAGCGAAATCGATCTCCATCTTTGTCAAAATGCATCCATAGGTTGGTGCATGATGCCGTTCCTGACTGTCATACCTTTGTAGCGTCTGATGGCCATATATTGAACTCATGGTGTTCGAATTGGATGAAACTGGTGTCTCATTAAAGCTAATATCCATATAAACAAGTTTCATGAAGACATCGAATCGTAATTCGGCCAGTAACAGGGTCAAAGAAGCATAATACGCTAAATGGTCAGAATGCTACGAGTTAAATAGCCTTGTGAATGTGCAAAGTGGATAACCAAGCGCCTTACATCTTTTAAAAAGCGTCCAGTGAAGCTAATCAAGTGTCTACTCAAAATACAGAGCATTATGATGGTTGGACAAGTGATATTGATTGAAGTATTAAGATATTCAAAGTCCAAGCTTGACCAGAAAATGAGGTACCCTTTTCAATAAAGTTATGAAGTATCAAGTACAGTAATAAAAAAGACAAAAGCTTCAGCAACTCTAATAGAAGAAAGATAAAAAAAGCGTGAATAAAGAAAAAAGTAAAAAAGTTGTGAAAGCAAAAACACTGAAGATTGAACTCTAGCGTCTACTACCGATAATAAAGCATCCGAAACATCGTATTTTGAGGTATGGTCGTCCTAAGTCCTAACGAAGTGATCTTGGTAAGATAAGAGAAATACCTACATGTTTCCTGTAGAAGCCGAGATCTGAATCAATCACTAGCTGACTGAAATTCCTTCTTCAAGCTTGAAATGTGATACTGTTCATGACAATCAGAACATATAACCGTCTGCTGACAATTTATGGAGCATTGGGTGTTCAAAAGTATCA
This sequence comes from Ammopiptanthus mongolicus, assembly GCA_039655645.1. Lineage (NCBI taxonomy): Eukaryota > Viridiplantae > Streptophyta > Magnoliopsida > Fabales > Fabaceae > Ammopiptanthus > Ammopiptanthus mongolicus. The sequence goes on along the minus strand of CM077343.1, from coordinate 40,223,763 downwards.
ATCTTGGTATCGTTGGAAGGCTCAAAGGAATATCTACAACTCTCGTGAAGAGGTCATGAGCGAAATCTATCTCCATCTTTGTCAAAATGCATCTGTAGGTTGGTGTGTGATGCCGTTCCTGACTGTCATACCTCTGTAGTGTCTGATGGCCATATATTGAGCTGATGGTGTTCGAATTGGATGAAACGGGTGTCTTGTTAAAGCTAATATCCATATGAACAAGTTTCATGAAGACGACGAATCGTAATTCGGCCAGTAACAGGGTCAAAGAAGCATAATACGCTAAATGGTCAGAATGCTACGAGTTAAATAGCCTTGTGAATGTGCCAAGTGGATAACCAAGCGCCTTTGCTCTTTTAAGAAGCGTCCAGTGAAGCTAATCAAGCGTCTACTCAGAATACAAAACTTTATGATGCGTGGAGAAGTAATTTTGAATGAGGTATTAAGATATTCAAAGTCCAAGCTTGACAAGAAAATGAGGTACCCTTTTCAATAAAGTTATGAATCGTCAACTACTGTTATAGAAAAAGACAAAAGCTTCAGCAACTCTAATAGAAGAAAGATAAAAAAAAGTGTGAATAAAGACAAAAGTTAAAAAGCGGCAAAATCAAAAACACTGAAGATTGAAGTCAAGCGTGTACTGTCGATAATCAAGCGTACGAAACATCGTATTTTGAGGTACACTCGTCCTAAAGAAGTGATGCTGGTTTTTTTAGAAAGATAAGAGAAATACCTACATGTTTCTTGTAGAAGCCGAGATCTGAATCAATCACTAGCTGTGTGAAATTACTTCTTCAAGCTTGAGATGTGATACTGTTCGTGACAATCAGAACATACAACCGTCTGCTGACAATTTCTGGAGCTTTGGGTGTTCAAAAGTATCAATGTTGGTTTCGCTGGAAGGCTCAATGAAATATCTGCAACTCTCGTGAAGAGATCAAGAGCGAAATCGATCTCCATCTTTGTCAAAATGCATTAGTAGGTTAGGGTGTGATGCCGTTCCTGACTGTCATACCTTTGTAGTGCAACACCCTTTCCCGAGTGTCACATTCCCGAACGTTTATAAGGCCGAAAATATTTCTTAATGCGGAAAATACGATTTTTTTTTTTCTTTTCACAAGTTGCAATGGGATTTAGCAAAGGTAAATAATACTAATAACGAACTTAGGTTCGCCATACATTTCGAGAACAATATGCATAATAAACACAGGTACATAAACAGAAAAAGGAATAATACTATATACAGACATAAGTCTAATGTATAACTGATACAATAAGTACTAGGAGTCGTAGCTCCCAAAAGGTACTATACAAACTAACATAGTCTGGCCGACAACAAAACTAAACCACAAAAAGAAAGTCCTCCTCTGGCTCAAAGGAACTACTGGACTGAACCATCATCACGTCCATCTGTTCAAACAGCAACAGCAAGTACCAACAGAAAACATACAGATATGGGTGAGATTCCCGTTCATCAACACAGCAAAATAGCAATAGTAAAAACGGGACGACTCACCGGGTAACAGCGTACCCAACATGCGTACAGGAATTCTCAATGTCAAATATATTAAGCAGTTGACAGCATAATATCATGTTAAGTAGTTAACAGCATAAAATAAGGTACTCTTAAACAGTACAACGATGTATAACAGTAAATGTAAACATCAATAGCCATGCAATGCAATGCAATGTATATGACTCAATGTCAATGTCACTGGGTACTACTCTGACCCCTACTCCATGGAGCTAACAAAACGTTCGGAGAGAGTGAATGGGAGGACATGTTCCGTGCGCGCCAGCCTTGGGCAAGATGCTACAACATTCGTAACGTGCACGTATCTGGCTTTTACGGAAACACTCTCGACCAAACATGAAAAGTACGGCATCTAGTAGAGGATATCAGTGTATTGCACGGATTCGCCACGACACAGAAGAGCTACCAACTGGTCACATGTCAGCCCTTCCAACCCTGATACCTCCAAAAAGACCATTGAAGATCGTCACCGTAAGATTCGCACCCGCATCAAGGTGTAAGCTCAACTCCTATGCTCAAGGCCTTACGACTATGCAAATGAAATGCCAATGCTTACACAAAGCAGATGCGATCAAGCAATGTCTATCCCCCGGATAAACCTCGAAGTCTACTAAGGTTCTCTTCCTTAGGAACTATACGTGTCTTTTGAAAAACAAAACCTTTATCCACCGGATAAATCTCGTGATTCCTCCGGGATCGAGTCATCACAAGACTGAAACAATTGAACGACTGATCGGAATCCGAATCACCGGTCCGTCATCGAACTACTGTTTCAAAACCCAAAACGTTTGTAAACCAGAACAACTTCTCAATTGAAAACTCATTTGATTTGAAACAATTTTTAAAACACTTACTTATTCTATTTTTAGCATTTTCTGAACATGTAATTCGCTTAGCGGAATTACATTCGCTTAGCGAAATTGAAACAAGAATGCCTCTTTTGGAACTCCTCTGGTTCGCTCGGCGAGACACAAATCGCGTAGCGAAATGTATTGGATTCGCTTAGCGAATATGAATTCGCGTAGCGCAAGTTCAGACGGTTACACCTCTTTGGAAACACCTCTGGATCGCTCGGCGAAACAGAATTCGTGTAGCGAAACTTCACTTTATTCGCTTAGCGAGAATAATTTCGCTTAGCGAAATGGAGGCGGTCATACCTCCTTTGGAGACTTCTCTGGGTCGCCCAGCGAGACGTAATTCGCATAGCGAAACTCGTTTGGTTGGCTTAGCGAATATGAATTCGCTTAGCGAAAGTGAGGCAGTGATGCCCAACTTAGACTTTCCCCTGTTTTCGCGTAGCGAAAGTAAATTCGCTTAGCGAATAGTTGCCATAAACAAGACATCAACCTTAGGGAACCATTTTGATTTTCTTCATGAAACCACTTTTTTTCTCATTTTGAGTCCCTTGACTAACTATATGGACTAGGGATAAGGTATAAAATATGTTTCACTTTGGTGAAAGCACTTTGAGCTTTAATTCCATTTAAAGTCACTTAGGGTTTTCTTTGAAAAACACACGTTATTGAAAACTACATCAAAACTTGATTTGTCCAAGAACTTTTCATATTCTACCTTTCCTCAAGGTCATGGCCAATAGCCAACTAGGAATCAATGTGAAGTTTTACTTCATCAACCAAACAAAATATGGCTCACAATACTTACACAATCATGATAACCATAATACACATTACTACATCATAATTAAACATCCAAGTCCATCACACATTATGGTCTCATAATCAACAATAAAAGTCCATACTTGATCTAGTGATCAAAGTAGGTTTTTCAACATACATGAAAATGATTTTCATCATGCTAAAGCACACTACAACATACTCAAGCATAAACATAAACTCATCACGACAATCTTGTTCTCCAAGAGAACTTAACAAAACTTAACATATAAAAGTGAACCCAAACTAAAGGGTTTCACCCACACATAAAATTAAACAACCATTCTCACTACCACCATCTTGGTGTGATGAGGTTCTTCTCCCCATACCTCTTGATGAGCAGATTCCCGGATCAAAGTCGGTTGATCGGTTTCTGAACCTCCTGATAATCGTCAACAACTACACAACACAACAATTCAACATTAAACAACAATCAAAGCCAAACTCAACTATTACAACAAAGAGGGTTTCGGCCACCCTAGGTTAACAAGGTTAGAAATTGGTTTTGGTTTTCCATTTCATGGATTCAAAGGCATTAGGAAAGCTAAGGATGAAATCAAGTGTTAAAAATCAAAACTTGATGAAAACACTATTCATCATCTTCCAAAAGGGTTCGGCCAAAAAAGATTTTTGAGCTATGATGAGAGTTGAATCATAAGCTCTTAGGTTTAGGTAGAGATTGATGATGTGAGTTCAAAGAACTTGGTCTTACCTCAAAAGGATTTTTCTACAATTTCCTATGGATTTTCAAAGTTTTGGATCTAAGAAATTCTTTTCATGAAAATGAAGATTGATCTTGAAATAAAGAAAGATTCAAGAAGCTAAGAGATCATAGGAGTGATCTTACCTTGAAATGAAGAAAGATTGCTCAAGGAATCAAGTGATTCCAACAAAAACTCAAGCTTTTCTAGGTGAAAATGGAGTTTTCTCTCAAGAACAACTATGGAACTCTATGGGGTGAGGGGCTGTGCGAAAATGATGAAGTGAGGGGCTGAGTTCAGCCTCTTAAAAGTTCACTTAAGGGTAAAAAGGTCATTTGCCAAAAGGGTATAATGGTAAAAGTGTAAAAGACTAAGGTTAGGGGCATTTTGGTCATTTTGCGTCCAGATATTTCCGAACGTCATGACGACTCTGGCATACTCTCCCAAGGGTCCTGGGATGATGTGGTATCAAGATTATCTTTTGGCGAGTCCCGGTAAATCCATATGTGGCTCCGTTCGTCACCCGATTGAGAATTCCGCCCGAACGAAGGTCAGGAAGTGATTTTTCTGAAATTTTTACGAAATTTAACCAAAACGTAGATAATCAAATTCTAAGACTTACTGTCTCGTTCACGGGTCCATCTGAGGTCTTCTGAGCAGTAAAATCATACTGTCAATGTAAAAACGCAGACCGGACTCCGTTTGAGTTTTCGACTCAAAACTTAATCGTAGCTTCCTACGATATCGTCGAGCATGACTGTGGTCTCGGAATATTTTATTTCTATTCCTAAGACCTCGAATAAAATACAAACATTATAATACTGAAGAAATAGAAAACGTGAAAATCGGGGCGTTACATTCCTACCCCTCTTAAAAGAATTTCGTCCTCGAAATTATACGTACCTCTTAAAACAAACCCGGATACTGTTGTTGCATGTCCTCTTCTCTTTCCCAGGTGGCATCACCTGTAGTCTCGTTCCAGATAACTTTAACTAATGCTATCTCCTTCCCTCGCAGTTTCTTTATCCTCCTGTCCTCGATCTTAACCGGCAATGTCTCATAGGTTAGGTTATCCTTTAGTTGTACTGAATCCGACTCTATGACGTGACTGGGATCAGGAATATACTTTCGCAATTGCGAAACATGAAAAACATTATGAAGGTTGGCTAGAAAAGGCGGTAAAGCTATTTGGTAAGCTACTGGACCTATCCGACGAAGAATTTGATAAGGCCCAATGAATTTTGGAGTGAGTTTTCTGGACTTCAGGACCCTGCCCACCCCAGTCATCGGAGTGACTCTCAAAAACACATGATCCCCTTCCTCGAACTCAAGTGGCCTACGTCTTTTATCCGCATAACTCTTCTGTCGGCTCTGAGTCGTCCTCATCTTTTCTTGAATCAGTTTCACCTTCTCGGTTGTTTGTTGCACTAGTTCAGGTCCTAATGAAGCACTTTCTCCATCTTGGTACCAACACAAAGGTGTTCTGCAACGTCGTCCATATAAGGCTTCGTAGGGTGCCATCCCTATACTCGAATGATAACTGTTGTTGTAGGTAAACTCTATCAACGGTAGAAAATTCTCCCAACTTCCGGCATGTTCTAACACACACGCCCTCAACAGATCCTCTAAAGACTGAATCGTCCTTTCCGATTGTCCATCAGTTTGAGGATGGTAAGCCGAACTTAATCGTAACTTCGTTCCTAAAGCTTCATGTAAACTTTGCCAAAAACGCGAAGTAAAACACGGGTCTCTATCCGATATGATACTTGAAGGTACTCCATGCAGTCTCACAATCTCACTGATATAAATCTGAGTAAGCTTTTCCATAGAATACTTGAGATTAATCGGTAGAAAATGAGCTGATTTCGTAAGCCTATCAATTATAACCCAAATGGAATCGTATCCTTTTGGTGTCCTTGGCAAACACGTCACGAAATCCATTGCTATGCCGTCCCATTTCCACTCTGGGATATCCAACGGAAGTAACATTCCAGCTGGCCTCTGATGTTCAACCTTTGCTTTTTGACATACTAAGCAAGATGCCACATAATCGGCTACATCTCTTTTCATGCCTTGCCACCAAAACAATCGCTTCAGGTCTTGGTACATCTTGGTTGACCCTGGATGCATACTCAACTTGCTTCTATGAGCTTCGTCCAGAATTAACCTCCTTAGCTCTGGGTTGTTTGGCACACAAACCCGTTCTCCTCGTCTTAGGATTCCATCTGTTCCTTCCTTGTATTCCGACGTCATCCCTTTCTTTAAATTCCTTCGCTCTTTTTCTAGATACTGGTCGTATACTTGTTTCTCCCGAATCTGGTCCATCAGATCACAAGATACCGTAACCATACCTACACATAGTCTTCCTGGCATACTAACCACGGACAGATGCATATCCCTGAACTGTTCCAACAGCTCGTGTTCCTTAACCATCATGGCAGACACATGTAACACCTTTCTACTCAGGGCATCCGCTACCACATTAGCTTTTCCCGGATGATACTGCAACTGGAAATCATAGTCCTTCAAAAATTCCAGCCACCGTCTTTGTCTCATGTTGAGCTCTTTCTGATCAAACAGATACTTCAAGCTCTTATGGTCACTGAAGACATTAAACGTCGAACCATACAAGTAGTGCCTCCAAATCTTCAACGCAAAGACTACCGCTGCTAACTCCAGATCATGAGTTGGGTAGTTCTTCTCGTGCACTTTCAACTGTCTCGAGGCATACGCTACCACCTTCCGATTCTGCATCAGAACACAACCTAGTCCTTGGTATGAAGCATCATAGTACACTTCAAAAGATTTGTTTGGATCTGGCAATATCAACACTGGCGATGTAGTCAGCTTCTTCTTCAACTCCTGAAAACTTTGCTCACAGGCTTCAGTCCATTCAAACGCTTTGTCCTTCCTCGTCAATTGGGTAAGAGGTCCTACAATCTTCGAAAATCCCTCAATGAACCTCCGATAATACCCAGCCAAACCCACAAAACTGCGTATTTCAGTCACTGTGGTTGGTCTTTCCCACTCAAGAACTGCTTCGACTTTCGACGCATCTACAGCAATTCCTTCCTTTGAAATTACATGACCCAAAAACTGCACTTCGTCGAGCCAAAACTCACACTTGGACAGTTTTGCATACAGCTGTTTCTCCTTCAGAACTTGAAGAACCACACTAAGATGTTCAGCATGCTCTTCCTGGTCTTGCGAATAGATAAGTATGTCATCTATGAAGACAACGACAAACTGATCTAGGTATGGATGAAAGATCCTATTCATATAGTCCATAAATATAGCTGGAGCATTCGTCACACCAAACGGCATCACAAGATACTCATAGTGCCCATAGCGTGTTCGAAACGTTGTCTTCGGTATATCTTCTGCCTTCACACGAATCTGGTGATAACCCGATCGGAAATCAATCTTGGAGAAAACTGCCGCTCCCCTCAACTGATCCATCAAGTCATCTATCCTTGGAAGTGGATACTTGTTCTTAATGGTAACTTTATTCAACTGGCGATAATCCACACATAACCGAGATGTTCCATCTTTCTTTTTCACCAACAGCACAGGTGCTCCCCACGGTGACACACTGGGTCTAACAAACTGCTTCCCCAATAAGTCTACCAACTGTTCCTTCAAAGTTTCCAACTCAGCAGGTGCCATACGATACGGTGCCATAGACACTGGTCCTGTTCCTGGCACAAGATCGATTGCAAACTCGATGTCCCGAACTGGCGGCAAACCTGGTACATCTTCAGGAAAGACTTCCGGAAACTCATTCACGACAGGTATGCGCTCTAAGACTAGCTCGCTCTTGACCTCCAAAGAAGATAGTAACGTGTATCCTTGAGCTCCTTCTCTCAAAGAAGCGTTTACTTGGTTGGCAGTCAAAAATCCAGAATTCTCACGACTAGGAAAAACTAAGGTTTTATTTGCACAGTCCAACAGGATATGATTAGAAGACAACCAATCCATTCCTAAGATTACATCCATTTGCGAAAGAGGCAAACAGATCAAATCAATCAAAAACATTCTATCTTTAACAGAAATAGAACAATTCAAACAAACTTTAGCAGTTACAACAGGCTTTGCAGTAGGCGTAGAAATTACCAAATCAAAAGGTAAAGAAGACACAGGTAATCCCAACAGATTCACACAGTCATAGGCAATAAAGGAATGCGTTGCGCCTGAATCAAACAGGACAGTTAAGGTTTCACCTCCCATGACACACTGACCTTGGATCAAGTCTTCATTCTGAGAAGCTTCAGCACCTCCCATAGTGTAGACTCTGCCCTTCATCTTAGGCCTTGCAGCTTGGACATTGTTGACAGAATGTTCCAATTTTGGTTGCATGCATTCACGTGAGATGTGTCCCGGCTTCCCACACTTGAAGCAGATAATCCCTTTGATCGAGCAATCTCTGGTGATGTGATTGCTCTTCCCACACTTCATGCACTTGTTTGGGGCATTTCCAGACTGACTGAAACTCCCACTGCTTCCTCCAACAGAACGTTGTTGTCGATCTTGTTGCTTTGCATACGGCTTCCATCGAGATTTGTTGTCTCGACCTCCGCTCCCTCTCTGGAACTTGTTCGGTCCAGAACTCTGTACCCGCTTGTCCTTAGACTCCAAACTCTCAATCAGACGACACTTCTCCATTAACCTCGGAAAAACAGAAATTTCCAATGGAACTACAGCTCTCTTCAAGTCGATCCTTAGACCTCCTTCGAATTTCCGGCACTTCCACTCTTCTCTTGGGTTGTCTAGAAAGTAATTTGAGAACTTTGCTAGACTTTCAAACTTAGCCCCATATTCAGCTACGGTCATTCCCCCCTGTCTCAGCTGGAGGAACTCCATCTCTTTCTCGTGTCTTGCGCTCGCAGGAAAATACTTCTCCAGGAATTTTCCCTTAAAAGCATTCCAGTCCACAGCTTGTTGATCATGCACCAGCATCTGACGGGCTCCTTCCCACCAGTATTCAGCATCCTCCACCAGCATATAGGTTGCATAAACAACCTTGTCATTCTCAGTACATCTCATCGCTCCAAAGATCTTCTCCAGCGTTTGGATCCAGCGTTCAGCCAACTCAGGATTGAATTCACCTTTGAATTGAGGTGGATTCCGACGAAGAAATTCGTCCAGTCCTCTACCTCCGGCAGCTCGTTCATCACGTTGAGCCATAGCAGCAGCCATGTCCCGTATGGCATTCACAGCAGCAGTCAGGTTTTGAGCAGCCATTGCTACCTTCAAAACCAGAACTATCAAACACAAGAACCACAACAAAACTAAAGCAAACAACAGAGAAGCACACAGAGAACACAACACAAACAAGACAGACCATAACCTACAAACCCCAAAAAGACTCGGCCAGCTCTGATACCAAACAATGCAACACCCTTTCCCGAGTGTCACATTCCCGAACGTTTATAAGGCCGAAAATATTTCTTAATGCGGAAAATACGATTTTCTTTTTTTTTTTTTCTTTTCACAAGTTGCAATGGGATTTAGCAAAGGTAAATAATACTAATAACGAACTTAGGTTCGCCATACATTTCGAGAACAATATGCATAATAAACACAGGGACATAAACAGAAAAAGGAATAATACTATATACAGACATAAGTCTAATGTATAACTGATACAATAAGTACTAGGAGTCGTAGGTCCCAAAAGGTACTATACAAACTAACATAGTCTGGCCGACAACAAAACTAAACCACAAAAAGAAAGTCCTCCTCTGGCTCAAAGGAACTACTGGACTGAACCATCATCACGTCCATCTGTTCAAACAGCAACAGCAAGTACCAACAGAAAACATACAGATATGGGTGAGATTCCCGTTCATCAACACAGCAAAACAGCAATAGTAAAAACGGGACGACTCACCGGGTAACAGCGTACCCAACATGCGTACAGGAATTCTCAATGTCAAATATATTAAGCAGTTGACAGCATAATATCATGTTAAGCAGTTAACAGCATAAAATAAGGTACTCTTAAACAGTACAACGATGTATAACAGTAAATGTAAACATCAATAGCCATGCAATGCAATGCAATGTATATGACTCAATGTCAATATCACTGGGTACTACTCTGACCCCTACTCCATGGAGCTAACAAAACGTTCGGAGAGAGTGAATGGGAGGACATGTTCCGTGCGCGCCAGCCTTGGGCAAGATGCTACAACATTCGTAACGTGCACGTATCTGGCTTTTACGGAAACACTCTCGACCAAACATGAAAAGTACGGCATCTAGTAGAGGATATCAGTGTATTGCACGGATTCGCCACGACACAGAAGAGCTACCAATTGGTCACATGTCAGCCCTTCCAACCCTGATACCTCCAAAAAGACCATTGAAGATCGTCACCGTAAGATTCGCACCCGCATCAAGGTGTAAGCTCAACTCCTAGGCTCAAGGCCTTACGACTATGGAAATGAAATGCCAATGCTTACACAAAGCAGATGCGATCAAGCAATGTCTATCCCCCGGATAAACCTCGAAGTCTACTAAGGTTCTCTTCCTTAGGAACTATACGTGTCTTTTGAAAAACAAAACCTTTATCCACCGGATAAATCTCGTGATTCCTCCGGGATCGAGTCATCACAAGACTGAAACAATTGAACGACTGATCGGAATCCGAATCACCGGTCCGTCATCGAACTACTGTTTCAAAACCCAAAACGTTTGTAAACCAGAACAACTTCTCAATTGAAAACTCATTTGATTTGAAACAATTTTTAAAACACTTACTTATTCTATTTTTAGCATTTTCTGAACATGTAATTCGCTTAGCGGAATTACATTCGCTTAGCGAACAAAAATGCCTCTTTTGGAACTCCTCTGGTTCGCTCGGCGAGAAACAAATCGCGTAGCGAAATGTATTGGATTCGCTTAGCGAATATGAATTCGCGTAGCGCAAGTTCAGACGGTTACACCTCTTTGGAAACACCTCTGGATCGCTCGGCGAAACAGAATTCGTGTAGCGAAACTTCACTTTATTCGCTTAGCGAGAATAATTTCGCTTAGCGAAATGGAGGCGGTCATACCTCCTTTGGAGACTTCTCTGGGTCGCCCAGCGAGACGTAATTCGCGTAGCGAAACTCGTTTGGTTGGCTTAGCGAATATGAATTCGCTTAGCGAAAGTGAGGCAGTGATGCCCAACTTAGACTTTCCCCTGTTTTCGCGTAGCGAAAGTAAATTCGCTTAGCGAATAGTTGCCATAAACAAGACATCAACCTTAGGGAACCATTTTGATTTTCTTCATGAAACCACTTTTTTTCTCATTTTGAGTCCCTTGACTAACTATATGGACTAGGGATAAGGTATAAAATATGTTTCACTTTGGTGAAAGCACTTTGAGCTTTAATTCCATTTAAAGTCACTTAGGGTTTTCTTTGAAAAACACACGTTATTGAAAACTACATCAAAACTTGATTTGTCCAAGAACTTTTCATATTCTACCTTTCCTCAAGGTCATGGCCAATAGCCAACTAGGAATCAATGTGAAGTTTTACTTCATCAACCAAACAAAATATGGCTCACAATACTTACACAATCATGATAACCATAATACACATTACTACATCATAATTAAACATCCAAGTCCATCACACATTATGGTCTCATAATCAACAATAAAAGTCCATACTTGATCTAGTGATCAAAGTAGGTTTTTCAACATACATGAAAATGATTTTCATCATGCTAAAGCACACTACAACATACTCAAGCATAAACATAAACTCATCACGACAATCTTGTTCTCCAAGAGAACTTAACAAAACTTAACATATAAAAGTGAACCCAAACTAAAGGGTTTCACCCACACATAAAATTAAACAACCATTCTCACTACCACCATCTTGGTGTGATGAGGTTCTTCTCCCCATACCTCTTGATGAGCAGATTCCCGGATCAAAGTCGGTTGATCGGTTTCTGAACCTCCTGATAATCGTCAACAACTACACAACACAACAATTCAACATTAAACAACAATCAAAGCCAAACTCAACTATTACAACAAAGAGGGTTTCGGCCACCCTAGGTTAACAAGGTTAGAAATTGGTTTTGGTTTTCCATTTCATGGATTCAAAGGCATTAGGAAAGCTAAGGATGAAATCAAGTGTTAAAAATCAAAACTTGATGAAAACACTATTCATCATCTTCCAAAAGGGTTCGGCCAAAAAAGATTTTTGAGCTATGATGAGAGTTGAATCATAAGCTCTTAGGTTTAGGTAGAGATTGATGATGTGAGTTCAAAGAACTTGGTCTTACCTCAAAAGGATTTTTCTACAATTTCCTATGGATTTTCAAAGTTTTGGATCTGAGAAATTATTTTCATGAAAATGAAGATTGATCTTGAAATAAAGAAAGATTCAAGAAGCTAAGAGATCATAGGAGTGATCTTACCTTGAAATGAAGAAAGATTGCTCAAGGAATCAAGTGATTCCAACAAAAACTCAAGCTTTTCTAGGTGAAAATGGAGTTTTCTCTCAAGAACAACTATGGAACTCTATGGGGTGAGGGGCTGTGCGAAAATGATGAAGTGAGGGGCTGAGTTCAGCCTCTTAAAAGTTCACTTAAGGGTAAAAAGGTCATTTGCCAAAAGGGTATAATGGTAAAAGTGTAAAAGATTAAGGTTAGGGGCATTTTGGTCATTTTGCGTCCAGATATTTCCGAACGTCATGACGACTCTGGCATACTCTCCCAAGGGTCCTGGGATGATGTGGTATCAAGATTATCTTTTGGCGAGTCCCGGTAAATCCATATGTGGCTCCGTTCGTCACCCGATTGAGAATTCCGCCCGAACGAAGGTCAGGAAGTGATTTTTCTGAAATTTTTACGAAATTTAACCAAAACGTAGATAATCAAATTCTAAGACTTACTGTCTCGTTCACGGGTCCATCTGAGGTCTTCTGAGCAGTAAAATCATACTGTCAGTGTAAAAACGCAAACCGGACTCCGTTTGAGTTTTCGACTCAAAACTTAATCGTAGCTTCCTACGATATCGTCGAGCATGACTGTGGTCTCGGAATATTTTATTTCTATTCCTAAGACCTCGAATAAAATACAAACATTATAATACTGAAGAAATAGAAAACGTGAAAATCGGGGCGTTACATGTAGCGTCTGATGGCCATATACTGAGCTCATGGTGTTCGAATTAGATGAAACCGGTGTCTCATTAAAGCTAATATCCATATAAACAAGTTTCATGAAGACATCGAATCGTAATTCGGCCAGTAATAGGGTCAAAGAAGCATAATACGCTAAATGGTCAGAATGCTACGAGTTAAATAGCCTTGTGAATCTGCCAAGTGGATAACCAAGCGCCTTAGCTCTTTTAAGAAGCGTCCAGTGAAGCTAATCAAGTGTGTACTCAAAATACAGAACATTATGATGGTTGGAGAAGTAATTTTGAATGAGGTATTAAGATATTCAAAGTCCAAGCTTGACCAAAAAATGAGGTACCCCTTTCAATAAAGTTATGAAGCATCAAATACTGTAATAGAAAAAGACAAAAGCTTCAGCAACTCTAATAGAAGAAAGATAAAAAAAGCGTGAACAAAGACAAAAGCAAAAAAGTTACAAAAGCAAAAACACTGAAGCTTGAAGTCAAGCGTGTACTGCCGATAATCAAGCGTCCAAAACCTCATATTTTGAGGTACGCTCGTCCTAATGAAGTGATCTTGGTTTTTTTAGAAAAATAAGAGAAATACGTACACGTTTCCTGTAGAAGCCGAGATCTGAATCAATCACTAGCTGTGTGAAATTCCTTCTTTAAGCTTGAGGTGTGATACTGTTCGTGACAATCAGAACATACAACCGTTTGCTGACAATTTTTGGAGCATTAAGAGCACAAAAGTATCGATCTTGGTATCTTTGGAAGGCTCAAATAAATATCTGCAACTCTCGTGAAGAGGTCAAGAGCGAAATCGATCACCATCTTTGTCAAAATGCTTCCGTAGGTTGGTGCGTGATGCCGTTCCTGACTGTCATACCTTTGTAGCGTCTGATGGCCATATATTGAGCTGATGGTGTTCAACTTGGACGAAATTGGTGTCTCAATAAAGCTAATATCCATATGAACAAGTTTCATGAAGACATCGAATCGTAATTCGGCCAGTAACAGGGTCAAAGAAGCATAATACGCTAAATGGTCAGAATGCTACGAGTTAAATAGCCTTATGAATGTACCAAGTGGATAACCAAGCACCTTAGCTCTTTCAAGAAGCATCCAATGAAGTTAATCAAGCGTCTACTCAGAATACAAAACATTATGATGGGTGGAGTAGTAATTTTGAATGTCGTATTAAGATATTCAAAGTCCAAGCTTGACCAGAAAATGAAGTACCCTTTTCCATAAAGTTCTAAAGCATCAAGTACTGTAATAGATGAAGGCAAAACTTTCAGCAACTCCAATAGAAGAAAAAGAATAAAAGCGCGAATAAAGACAAAAGTACAAAAGCTAAACAGCAAAAATACTGAAGATTGAAGTCAAGCGTCTGCTGCCGATAATCAAGTGTCCGAAATGTCGTATTTTGAGGTACGCTCAACCTAATGAAGTGATATTGGTGTTTTTAGAAATATAAGAGAATTGCCTACATGTTTCTTGTAGAAGCCGAGATCTGAATCAATCTCTATCTGAGTGAAATTCCTTCTCCAAGCATAAATTGTGATACTGTTCGTGGCAATTCGATTATGCAACCTTCTGCTGACAATTTCTGGAGCTTTAGGTTTTCAAAAGTATCAATATTGTTATGTTTCGAAGGCTCAAAGAAATATCTGCAACTCTCGTGAAAAGGTCAAGAGCGAAATCGATCTCAATCTTTCTCAAAATGCATCTGTAAATTGGTGATGTGATGCCGTTCCTGACTATCATACCTTGGAAGGGTCTGACGGCCATATATTGAGATGATGGTGTTCAAATTGGATGAAACCGGTGTCTCGTTAAAGCTAATATCCATATAAACAAGTTTCATGAAGACATCGAATCCAAATTCGGCCAGTAACAGGGTCAAAGAAGCATAATACGCTAAATGTTCAGAATGCTACGAGTGAAATAGCCTTGTGAATATGCCAAGTGGATAACCAAGTGCCTTAGCTCTTTTAAGAAGCGTCCAGTGAAGCTAATCAAGCGTCTACTCAGAATACAGATCATTATGATGGGTGGAGAAGTAATTTTGAATGAAGTATTAAGATATTCAAAGTCCAAGCTTGACCAGAAAATATGGTATCCTTTTCAATAATGTTATGAAGCGTCAAGTACTGTAATAGAAAAAGACAAAGGCTTCAGCAACTCTAATATAAGAAAGAGAATAAAATCATGAATAAAGGCAAAAGTACAAAAGCGGCAACAGCAAAAACACTGAAGATTGAAGTCAAGCGTCTGCTGCCGATAATCAAGCGTTCAAAACATCGTATTTTGAGGTACGCTCGTCCTAATGAAGTGATCTTGGTTTCCTTAGAAAGATAAGATAAATGCTTACCTATTTCCTGAAGAAGTCGAGATCTGAATCAATCTCTATCTGAGTGAAATTCCTTCTTCAAGCATGAGGTGTGATACTGTTCGTGACAATTCGATTATGCAACCTTCTGCTGAGAATTTTGGGAGCATTAGGTTTTCAAAAATATCGATCTTAGTATCATTGGAAGGCACAATGAAATATCTGCAACGCTCATGAAGAGGTCAAGAGGGATATTGTTCTCTATCTTTGTCAAAATGCATTCCTAAGTTGGTGACGTGACGCCATTCCTGACTGTCATAACTTTGTAGCGTCTGATGGCCATATATTGAGCTGATGGCATTCGAATTGGTGGAAAATTGTGTCTCATTAAAGCTAATATCCATATAAACAAGTTTCATGAAGAATTCGAATCCTAATTCGGCCAGTAACAGAGTCAAAGAAGAATAATACGCTAAATGGTCAGAATGCTACGAGTTAAATAGCCTTGTGAATGTGCCAAGGGGATAACCAAGCGCCTTAGCTCTTTTAAGAAGCGTCCAGTGAAGCCAATCAAGTGTCTACTCAAAATAAAGAACATTATGATGGTTGGAGAAGTAATTTTGAGTGAAGTATTAAGATATTCAAAGTCCCAGCTTGACCAGAAAATGAGGTACCCTTTTCAATAAAGTTATGAGGCATCAAGTACTATAATAGAAAAAGACAAAAGCTTCAGCAACTCTAATAGAAGAAAGATAAAAAAAAAAAGCGTGAATAAGGACAAAAGTAAAAAGGTTGCAAAAGGAAAAATACTGAAGAATGAAGTCAAGCTTGTACTGCCGATAATCAAGCGTCCGAAACGTCGTATTTTGTGGTACGCTCGTCTTAATGAAGTGATCTTGGTTTTGTTAGAAAGATAAGAGAAATACCTACATGTTTCCTGTAGAAGACGAGATCTGAATCAATCACTAGCTGTGTGAAATTCCTTCTTCAAGCTTGAGATGTGATACAGTTCATGATAATCAGAAC
>CM077343.1:39989370-40196870 GCA_039655645.1 Ammopiptanthus mongolicus | reverse complement strand
TAGCTATCGTGAAGAGGTAAAGAACGAAATCGATCTCTATCTTTGTCAAAATGCATCCGTAAGTTGGTGACGTGATGCCGTTCCTGACTGTCATACCTTTGTAGCGTCTGATGGCCATATATTGAGCTGACGACGTTCGAATTGGATGAAACCGGTGTCTCATTAAAGCTAATATCCATATAAACAAGTTTCATGAAGACATCGAATCCTAATTCGGCCAGTAACAGGGTCAAAGAAGTATAATACGCTAAATGGTAAGAATGGTACTAGTTAAACAGACATGTGAATGTGCAAAGCGGATACCCAAGCACCTTAGCTCATTTAAGAAGCGTTTGGCGAAGCTAATTAAGCGTCTTCTCAGAATACAGATACATTCTGATGGGTGGAGAAGTAATTTTGAATGAAGTATTAAGATATTCAACGTCCAAGCTTGACCAGAAAATGAGGTACCCTTTTCAATAAAGTTCTGAAGCATCAAGTACTGCAATATAAGAATATAAAAGCTTCAGCAACTCCAATAGAAGAAAGATAAAAAAGTGTGAATAAATACAAAAGTACAAAAGCTGCAACAGCAAAAAGACTGAAGATTCAAGTCAAGCGTCTGCTGCCGATAATCAAGCATCCGAAACGTCGTATTTTGAGGTATGCTCGTCCTAATGAAGTGATCTTAGTTTTGTTAGAAAGATAAGAGAAATACCTACATGTTTCCTGAAGAAGCCGAGATCAGTATCAATCTCTATCAGAGTGAAATTCCTTCTTCAAGCTTGAGATGTGATACTGTTCGTGGCAATCAGAACAGGCAACTATCTGCTGACAATTTCTGGAGCTTTGCGTGTTCAAAAGGATCGATCTTGCTATCGTTGGAAGGCTCAAAGAAATATCTGCAACTATCGTGAGGAGGTCAAGAACGAAATCGATCTCTATCTTTGCCAAAATGCATCCATAAGTTGGTGACGTGGTGCCGTTCCTGACTGTCATACCTTTGTAGCGTCTGATGGCCATATATTAAGCTGATGGTGATTGAATTGGATGAAACCAGTGCCTCATTAAAGCTAATATCCATATAAACAAGTTTCATGCAGACATCGAATCCTAATTCGGCCAGTAACAGGGTCAAAGAAGCATAATACGCTTAATGGTAAGAGTGCTACGAGTTAAACAGACATGTGAATGTGCAAAGCGGATACCCAAGCGCCTTAGATCATTTAAGAAGCGTCCGGTGAAGCTAATCTTGCGTCTACTCAGAATACAGAGCATTATGATGGGTGGAGAAGTAAATTCGAACGAAGTATTAAGATATTCAACGTCCAAGCTTGACCAGAAAATGAGGTACCCTTTTCAATAATGTTCTGAAGCATCAAGTATTGTAATATAAGAATATGAAAGCTTCAGCAACACCAATAGAAGAAAGAGAAAAAAAGTGTGAATAAAGACAAAAATACAAAAGCTGCAACAGCAAAAAGGCTGAAGATTCAAGTCAAGCGTCTGCTGCCGATAATCAAACGTCCAAAACATCGTATTTTGAGGTACGCTCGTCCTAATGAAGTGATCTTAGTTTTTTTAGAAAGATAAGACAAATACATACATGTTTCCTGAAGAAGCCGAGATCTGTATCAATCTCTATCGGAGTGAAATTCCTTCTTCAAGCTTGAGATGTGATACTGTTCGTGGCAATTAGAACATGCAACCGTCTGCTGACAATTTCTGGATCTTTGCGTGTTCAAAAGTATCAATCATGCTATCGTTGGAAGGCTCAAAGAAATATTTGCTGCTCTCGTGAAAAGGTCAAGAACGAAATCGATCTCTATCTTTGTCAAAATGCATCCGTAAGTTGGTGACGTGATGCCGTTCCTGACTGTCACACGTTTCTAGCATCTGTTGGCCATATATTGAGCTGATGGTGTTCGTATTGGATGAAACCGGTGTCTCATTAAAGATAATATCCACATAAACAAGTTTCATGAAGACATCGAATCTTAATTCGGCTAGTAACAGGGTCAAAGAAGCATAATACGCTAAATGGTAAGAATACGAGTTAAACAGACATGTGAATGTGCAAAGCGGATACCCAAGTGCCTTAACTCATTTAACAAGCGTCCGGTAAAGCTAATCAAGCGTGTTCTCAGAATATAGAACATTACGATGGGTGGAGAAGTAATTTTGAATGAAGTATTATGATATTCAACGTCCAAGCTTGACCAGAAAATGAGGTACCCTTTTCAATAAAGTTCTGAAGCATCAAGTACTGTAATATAAGAATATAAAAGCTTCAGCAACTCCAATAGAAGAAAGAGAAAAAAAGTGTGAATAAAGACAAAAGTACAAAAGCTGCAACAGCAAAAAGACTGAAGATTGAAGTCAAGCTTCTGCTGCCGATATTCAAGCGTCTGAAACGTCGTATTTTGAGGTACGCTCGTCCTAATGAAGTGATCTTAGTTTTGTTAGAAAGATAAGAGAAATACCTACATGTCTCCTGAAGAAGCCGAGATCTGTATCAATCTCTATGGGAGTGAAATTCCTTCTTCAAACTTGAGATGTGATACTGTTCGTGGCAACCAGAACATGCAACCGTCTGCTGACAATTTCTGGAGCTTTCGTGTTCAAAAGTATCGATCTTGGTATCGTTGGAAGGCTCAAAGAAATATCTGCAGCTCTCGTGAAAGGTCAAGAACGAAATCGATCTCTATCTTTGTCAAAATGCATCCGTAAATTGGTGACGTGATGCCGTTCCTGACTGTCATACCTTTGTAGCGTCTGATGGCCATATATTGAGCTGATGGTGTTCGAATTGGATGAAACCGGTGTCTCATTAAAGCTAATATCCATATAAACAAGTTTCATGAAGACATCGAATCCTAATTCGGCCAGTAACAGGGTCAAAGAAGCATAATAAGCTAAATGGTAAGAATACGAGTTAAACAGACATGTGAATGTGCAAAGCGGATACCCAAGCGCCTTAGCTCATTTAAGAAGCGTCCGGTGAAGCTAATCAAGCATCTTCTCAGAATACAGAACATTATGATGGGTGGAGAAGTAATTTTGAATGAAGTATTAAGATATTCAACGTCCAAGCTTGACCAGAAAATGAGGTACCCTTTTCAATAAAGTTCTGAAGCATCAAGTACTGTAATATAAGAATATAAAAGCTTCAGCAACTCCAATAGAAGAAAGAGAAAAAAAGTGTGAATAAAGACAAAAGTACAAAAGCTGCAACAGCAAAAAGACTGAAGATTGAAGTCAAGCTTCTGCTGCCGATAATCAAGCGTCTGAAACGTCGTATTTTGAGGTACGCTCGTCCTAATGAAGTGATCTTAGTTTTGTTAGAAAGATAAGAGAAATACCTACATGTTTCCTGAAGAAGTCGAGATCTGTATCAATCTCTATCGGAGTGAAATTCCTTCTTCAAGCTTGAGATGTGATACTATTCGTGACAATCAGAACATGCAACCGTCTGCTGACAATTTCTGGAGCTTTGCGTGTTCAAAAGTATCGATCTTGGTATCGTTGGAAGTCTCAAAGAAATATCTGCAGCTCTCGTGATGAGGTCAAGAACGAAATCGATCTCTATCTTTGTCAAAATGCATCCGTGAATTGGTGACGTGACGCCGTTCCTGACTGTCAAACCTTTGTAGCATCTGATGGCCATATATTGATCTGATGGTGATCAAATTGGATGAAACCGGTGTCTCATTAAAGCTAATATCCATATAAACAAGTTTCATGCAGACATCGAATCCTAATTCGGCCAGTAATAGGGTCAAAGAAGCATAATATGCTTAATGGTAAGAGTGCTACGTGTTAAACAGACATGTGAATGTGCAAAGCGGATACCCAAGCGCCTTAGCTCATTTAAGAAGCGTCCGGTGAAGCTAATCAAGCATCTTCTCAGAATACAGAACATTATGATGGGTGGAGAAGTAATTTTGAATGAAGTATTAAGATATTCAACGTCCAAGCTTGACCAGAAAATGAGGTACCCTTTTCAATAAAGTTCTGAAGCATCAAGTACTGTAATATAAGAATATAAAAGCTTCAGCAACTCCAATAGAAGAAAGAGAAAAAAAGTGTGAATAAAGACAAAAGTACAAAAGCTGCAACAGCAAAAAGACTGAAGATTGAAGTCAAGTGTCTGCTGCCGATAATCAAGCGTCCGAAACGTCGTATTTTGAGGTACGCTCGTCCTAATGAAGTGATCTTAGTTTTTTTAGAAAGATAAGAGAAATACCTACATGTTTCCTGAAGAAGCCGAGATCTGTATCAATCTCTATCGGAGTGAAATTCCTTCTTCAAGCTTGAGATGTGATACTGTTCGTGGCAATCAGAACATGCAACCGTCTGCTGACAATTTTTTGAGCTTTGTATGTTCAAAAGTATCGATCTTGGTATCATTGGAAGGCTCAAAGAAATATCTGCAGCTCTCGTGAAGAGGTCAAGAACGAAATCGATCTCTATCTTTGTCAAAATGCATCCGTAAGTTGGTGACGTGATGCCGTTCCTGACTGTCATACCTTTGTATCGTCTGTTGGCCATATATTGAGCTGATGGTGTTCGAATTGGATGAAACCGGTGTCTCATTAAAGCTAATATCCATATAAACAACTTTCATGAAGACATCGAATCCTAATTCGGCCAGTAACAGGGTCAAAGAAGCATAATACGCTAAATGGTCAGAATGCTACGAGTTAAATAGCCTTGTGAATGTGCCAAGTGGATAACCAAGCGCCTTAGCTCTTTTAAGAAGCGTCAGGTGAAGCTAATCAAGCATCTACTCAGAATACAGAACATTATGATGGGTGGAGAAGTAAATTTGAATGAAGTACTAAGATATTCAACGTCCAAGGTTGACCACAAATTGAGGTACCCTTTTAAATAAATTTCTAAAGCATCAAGTACTATAATTTAAGAATATACAAGCTTCTGCAACTATAATAGAAGAAAGAGAACAAAAGCGGGAATAAAGACAAAAATACAAAAGCGGCAACAGCAAAAACACTGAAGATTGAAGTCAAGCGTCTCCTGCCAATAATCAAGCATCTGAAATGTCGTATTTTGAGGTACGCTCATCCTAATGAAGTGATCTTAGTTTTTTTAGAAATATAAGAGAAATACCTACATGTTTCCTGAAGAAGCCGAAATCTGTATCAATCTCTATCGGAGTGAAATTCCTTCTTCAAGCTTGAGATGTGATACTGTTCGTGGCAATCAGAACATGCAACCGTCTTCTGACAATTTCTGGAGCTTTGTATATTCAAAAGTATCGATCTTGGTATCATTAGAAGGCTCAAAGAAATATCTGCAGCTCTTGTGGAGAGGTCATCAACGAAATCGATCTCTATCTTTGTCAAAATGCATCCGTAAGTTGGTGACGTGATGCCGTTCCTGACTGTCATACCTTTGTAGCGTCTGATTGCCATATATTGAGCTGATGGTGTTCGAATTGGATGAAACTGGTGTCTCATTAAAGCTAATATCCATATAAACAAGTTTCATGAAGACATCGAATCCTAATTCGGCCAGTAACAGGGTCAAAGAAGCATAATACGCTAAATGGTAAGAATGCTACGAGTTAAACAGACATGTGAATGTGCAAAGCGGATACCCAAGCGCCTTAGCTCATTTAAGAAGCGTCCCGTGAAGCTAATCAAGCGTCTTCTCAGAATACAGAACATTATGATGGGTGGAGAAGTAATTTTGAATGAAGTATTAAGATATTCAACGTCCAAGCTTGACCAAAAAATGAGGTACCCTTTTCAATAAAGTTCTGAAGCATCAAGTACTGTAATATAAGAATATAAAAGCTTCAGCAACTCCAATAGAAGAAAGAGAAAAAAAAGTGTGAATAAAGACAAAAGTACAAAAGCTGCAACAGCAAAAAGACTGAAGATTGAAGTCAAGCGTCTCTGCCGATAATCAAGCGTCTGAAACGTCGTATTTTGAGGTACGCTCATCCTAATGAAGTGATCTTAGTTTTTTTAGAAAGATAAGAGAAATACCTACATGTTTCCTGAAGAAGCCGAGATCTGTATCAATCTCTATCGGAGTGAAATTCCTTCTTCAAGCTTGAGATGTGATACTGTTCGTGGCAATCAGAACATGCAACCGTCTTCTGACAATTTCTGGAGCTTTGTATATTCAAAAGTATCGATCTTGGTATCATTAGAAGGCTCAAAGAAATATCTGCAGCTCTTGTGGAGAGGTCATCAACGAAATCGATCTCTATCTTTGTCAAAATGCATCCGTAAGTTGGTGACGTGATGCCGTTCCTGACTGTCATACCTTTGTAGCGTCTGATTGCCATATATTGAGATGATGGTGTTCGAATTGGATGAAACTGGTGTCTCATTAAAGCTAATATCCATATAAACAAGTATCATGAAGACATCGAATCCTAATTCGGCCAGTAACAGGGTCAAAGAAGCATAATACGCTAAATGGTCAGAATGCTACGAGTTAAATAGCCTTGTGAATGTGCCAAGTGGATAACCAAGCGCCTTAGCTCTTTAAGAAGTGCGGTGAAGCTAATCAAGCGTCTACTCAGAATACAGAACATTATGATGGGTGGAGAAGTTAATTTGAATGAAGTACTAAGATATTCAACGTCCAAGGTTGACCACCAAATGAGGTACCCTTTTAAATAAAGTTCTGAAGCATCAAGTACTGTAATATAAGAATATACAAGCTTCTGCAACTCTAATAGAAGAAAGAGAAAAAAATCGGGAATAAAGACAAAAGTACAAAAGGGGCAACAACAAAAACACTGAAGATTGAAGTCAAGCGTCTGCTGCCGATAATCAAGCGTACGAAACGTCGTATTTTGAGGTACGCTCGTCCTAATGACGTGATCTTGGTTTTGTTAGAAAGATAAGAGAAATACCTACATGTTTCCTGAAGAAGCCGAGATCTGTATCAATCTCTATCGGAGTGAAATTCCTTCTTCAAGCTTGAGATGTGATACTGTTCGTGGCAATCAGAACATGCAACCGTCTGCTGACAATTTCTGGAGCTTTTCGTGTTCAAAAGTATCGATCTTGGTATCGTTGGAAGGCTCAAAGAAATATTTGCAGCTCTCGTGAAGAGGTCAAGAACGAAATCGATCTCTATCTTTGTCAAAATGCATCCGTAAGTTGGTGACGTGATGTCGTTCCTGACTGTCATACCTTTGTAGCGTCTGATGGCCATATATTGAGATGATGGTGTTCGAATTGGATGAAACCAGTGTCTCATTAAAGCTAATATCCATATAAACAAGTTTCATGAAGACATCGAATCCTAATTCGGCCAGTAACAGGGTCAAAGAAGCATAATACGCTAAATGGTAAGAATACGAGTTAAATAGACATGTGAATGTGCAAAGCGGATACCCAAGCGCCTTAGCTCATTTAAGAAGCGTCCGGTGAAGCTAATCAAGCATCTTCTCAGAATACAGAACATTATGATGGGTGGAGAAGTAATTTTGAATGAAGTATTAAGATATTCAACGTCCAAGCTTGACCAGAAAATGAGGTACCCTTTTCAATAAAGTTCTGAAGCATCAAGTACTGTAATATAAGAATATAAAAGCTTCAGCAACTCCAATAGAAGAAAGAGAAAAAAAGTGTGAATAAAGAAAAAAGTAAAAAAGCTGCAACAGCAAAAAGACTGAAGATTGAAGTCAAGCGTCTGCTGCCGATAATCAAGCGTCGAAACGTCGTATTTTGAGGTACGCTCGTCCTAATGAAGTGATCTTAGTTTTGTTAGAAAGATAAGAGAAATACCTACATGTTTCCTGAAGAAGCCGAGATCTGTATCAATCTCTATCGGAGTGAAATTCCTTCTTCAAGCTTGAGATGTGATACTGTTCGTGGCAATCAGAACATGCAACCATCTGCTGACAATTTCTGGAGCTTTTCGTGTTCAAAAGTATCGATCTTGGTATCGTTGGAAAGCTCAAAGAAATATCTGCAGCTGTCGTGATGAGGTCAAGAACGAAATCGATCTCTATCTTTGTCAAAATGCATCCGTGAATTGGTGACGTGACGCCGTTCCTGACTGTCAAACCTTTGTAGCGTCTGATGGCCATATATTGAGCTGATGGTGATCGAATTGGATGAAACCGGTGTCTCATTAAAGCTAATATCCATATAAACAAGTTTCATGAAGACATCGAATCCTAATTCGGTCAGTAACAGGGTCACAGAAGCATAATACGCTAAATGGTAAGAATACGAGCTAAACAGACAAGTGAATGTGCAGATCGGATACCCAAGCGCCTTAGCTCATTTAAGAAGCATCCGGTGAAGCTAATTAAGTGTCTTCTCAGAATATAGAACATTATGATGGGTGGAGAAGTAATTTTGAATGAAGTATTAAGATATTCAACGTCCAAGCTTGACAAGAAAATGAGGTACCCTTTTCAGTAAAGTTCTGAAGCACCAAGTACTGTAATATAAGAATATAAAATCTTCAGCAACTCTAATAGAAGAAAGAGAAAAAAAGTGTGAATAAAGAAAAAAGTACAAAAGCTGCAACAGCAAAAAGACTGAAGATTGAAGTGAAGCTTCTGCTGCCGATAATCAAGCGTTTGAATCGCCGTATTTTGAGGTACGCTCGTCCTAATGAAGTGATCTTAGTTTTGTTAGAAAGATAAGAGAAATACCTACATGTTTCCTGAAGAAGCCGAGATCTGTATCAATCTCTATCGGAGTGAAATTCCTTCTTCAAGCTTGAGATGTGATACTGTTCGTGGCAATCAGAACATGCAACCGTCTGCTGACAATTTCTGGAGCTTTTCATGTTCAAAAGTATCGATCTTGGTATCGTTGGAAGGCTCAAAGAAATATCTGCAGCTCTCGTGAAGAGGTCAAGAACGAAATCGATCTCTATCTTTGTCAAAATGCATCCGTAATTGGTGACGTGATGCCGTTCCTGACTGTCAAACCTTTGTAGCGTCTGATGGCCATATATTGAGCTGATGGTGATCGAATTGGATGAAACCGGTGTCTCATTAAAGCTAATATCCATATAAACAAGTTTCATGAAGACATCGAATCCTAATTCGGTCAGTAACAGGGTCACAGAAGCATAATACGCTAAATGGTAAGAATACGAGCTAAACAGACAAGTGAATGTGCAGATCGGATACCCAAGCGCCTTAGCTCATTTAAGAAGCATCCGGTGAAGCTAATTAAGTGTCTTCTCAGAATATAGAACATTATGATGGGTGGAGAAGTAATTTTGAATGAAGTATTAAGATATTCAACGTCCAAGCTTGACAAGAAAATGAGGTACCCTTTTCAATAAAGTTCTGAAGCATCAAGTACTGTAATATAAGAATATAAAAGCTTCAGCAACTCCAATAGAAGAAAGAGAACAAAAGCGGGAATAAAGACAAAAAATACAAAAGCGGCAACAGCAAAAACACTGAAGATTGAAGTCAAGCGTCTGCTGCCGATAATCAAGCGTATGAAACGTCGTATTTTGAGATACGCTCATCCTAATGACGTGATCTTGGTTTTGTTAGAAAGATAAGAGAAATACCTACATGTTTCCTGAAGAAGTCGAGATCTGTATCAATCTCTATCGGAGTGAAATTCCTTCTTCAAGCTTGAGATGTGATACTATTCGTGACAATCAGAACATGCAACCGTCTGCTGACAATTTCTGGAGCTTTGCATGTTCAAAAGTATCGATCTTAGTATCGTTAGATGGCTCAAAGAAATATCTGCAGCTCTCGTGAAGAGGTCAAGAACGAAATCGATCTCTATCTTTGTCAAAATGCATCCGTAAGTTGGTGACGTGATGCCGTTGCTGACTGTCGTACCTTGTAGCGTCTGTTGGCCATATATTGAGCTGATGGTGATCGAATTGGATAAAACCGGTGTCTCATTAAAGCTAATATCCATATAAATAAGTTTCATGCAGACATCGAATCCTAATTCGGCCAGTAACAGGGTCAAAGAAGCATAATACGCTTAATGGTAAGAGTGCTACGAGTTAAACAGACATGTGAATGTGCAAAGCGGATACCCAAGCGCCTTAGCTCATTTAAGAAGCGTCCGGTGAAGCTAATCAAGCATCTTCTCAGAATACAGAACATTATGATGGGTGGAGAAGTAATTTTGAATGAAGTATTAAGATATTCAACGTCCAAGCTTGACCAGAAAATGAGGTACCCTTTTCAATAAAGTTCTGAAGCATCAAGTACTGTAATATAAGAATATAAAAGCTTCAGCAACTCCAATAGAAGAAAGAGAAACAAAAAGTGTGAATAAAGACAAAAGTACAAAAGCTGCAACAGCAAAAAGACTGAAGATTGAAGTCAAGTGTCTGCTGCCAATAATCAAGCGTCCGAAACATTGTATTTTGAGGTACGCTCGTCCTAATGAAGTGATCTTAGTGTTTTTAGAAAGATAAGAGAAATACCTACATGTTTCCTGAAGAAGCCGAGATCTGTATCAATCTCTATCGGAGTGAAATTTCTTCTTCAAGCTTGAGATGTGATACTGTTCGTGGCAATCAGAACATGCAACCGTCTTCTGACAATTTTTGGAGCTTTGTATATTCAAAAGTATCGATCTTGGTATTTTTGGAAGGCTCAAAGAAATATCTGCAGCTCTCGTGAAGAGGTCAAGAACGAAATCGATCTCTATCTTTGTCAAAATGCATCCGTAAGTTGGTGATGTGATGTCGTTCCTGACTGTCATTACTTTGTATAGTCTGTTGGCCATATATTGAGTTAATGGTGTTCGAATTGGATGAAACCGGTGTCTCATTAAAGCTAATATCCATATAAACAACTTTCATGAAGACATCGAATCCTAATTCGGAGAGTAAAAGGGTCAAAGAAGCATAATACGCTAAATGGTCAGAATGCTACGAGTTAAATAGCCTTGTGAATATGCCAAGTGGATAACCAAGCGCCTTCGCTCTTTTAAGAAGCATCAGGTGAAGCTAATCAAGCGTCTACTCAGAATACAGAACATTATGATGGGTGGAGAAGTTAATTTGAATGAAGTACTAAGATATTCAGCGTCCAAGGTTGACCACCAAATGAGGTACACTTTTAAATAAAGTTCTGAAGCATCAAGTACTGTAATATAAGAATATACAAGCTTCTGCAACTCTAATAGAAGGAAGAGAAAAAAATCGGGAATAAAGACAAAAGTACAAAAGGCAACAGCAAAAACACTGAAGATTGAAGTCAAGCGTCTGCTGCCGATAATCAAGCGTAAGAAACGTCGTATTTTGAGGTATGCTCTTCCTAATGGCGTGATCTTGGTTCTGTTAGAAAGATAAGAGAAATACCTACATGTTTCCTGAAGAAGCCGAGATCTGTATCAATCTCTATCGGAGTGAAATTCCTTCTTCAAGCTTGAGATGTGATACTATTCGTGGCAATCAGAACATGCAACCGTCTGCTGACAATTTCTGGAGCTTTGGGTGTTCAAAAGTGTCGATCTTGGTATCATTGGAAGGCTCAAAGAAATATCTGCAGCTCTCGTGAAGAGGTCATCAACGAAATCGATCTCTATCTTTGTCAAAATGCATCCGTAAGTTGGTGACGTGATGCCGTTCCTGACTGTCATACCTTTGTAGCGTCTGATTGCCATATATTGAGATGATGGTGTTCGAATTGGATGAAACTAGTGTCTCATTAAAGCTAATATCCATATAAACAAGTTTCATGAAGACATCGAATCCTAATTCGGCCAGTAACAGGGTCAAAGAAGCATTATACGCTAAATGGTAAGAATGCTACGAGTTAAACAGACATGTGAATGTGCAAAGCGGATACCCAAGCACCTTAGCTCGTTTAAGAAGCATCCCGTGAAGCTAATCAAGCGTCTTCTCAGAATACAGAACATTATGATGGGTGGAGAAGTAATTTTGAATTAAGTATGAAGATATTCAACGTCCAAGCTTGACCAGAAAATGAGTTACCCTTTTCAATAAAGTTCTGAAGCATCAAGTACTGTAATATAAGAATATAAAAGCTTCAGCAACTCCAATAGAAGAAAGAGAAACAAAAAGTGTGAATAAAGACAAAAGTACAAAAGCTGCAGCAGCAAAAAGACTGAAGATTGAAGTCAAGCGTCTCTGACTGATAATCAAGGGTCTGAAACGTCGTATTTTGAGGTACGCTTATCCTAATGAAGTGATCTTAGTTTTGTTAGAAATATAAGAGAAATACCTACATGTTTCCTGAAGAAGCCGAGATCTGTATCAATCTCTATCAGAGTGAAATTCCTTCTTCAAGCTTGAGATGTGATACTGTTCGTGGCAATCAAAACATTCAACCATCTGCTGACAATTTCTGGGGATTTGCGTGTTCAAAAGTATCGATCTTGGTAATGTTGGAAGGCTCAAAGAAATATCTGCAGCTCTCGTGAAGTGGTCAAGAACGAAATCGATCTCTATCGTTGTCAAAATGCATCCGTAAGTTGGTGACGTGATGCCGCTCCTGACTGTCATACCTTTGTAACGTCTGTTGGCCATATATTGAGCTGATGGTGTTCGAATTGGATGAAACCGGTGTCTCAATAAAGCTAATATCCATATAAACAACTTTCATGAAGACATCGAATCCTAATTCAGCCAGTAACTGGGTCAAAGAAGCATAATACGCTAAATGGTCAGAATGCTACGAGTTAAATAGCGTTGTGAATGTGCCAAGTGGATAAGCAAGCGCCTTAGCTCATTTAAGAAGCGTCCATTGAAGCTAATCAAGCATCTACTCCGAATACAGAACATTCTGATGGGTGGAGAAGTAAATTTGAATGAAGTACTAAGATATTCAACTTCCAAGGTTGAGCACAAAATGAGGTACCCTTTTAAATAAAGTTCTGAAGCATCAAGTACTGTAATATAAGAATACACAAGCTTCTGCAACTCTAATAGAAGAAAAGCGGGAATAAAGACAAAAGTACAATAGCGGCAACAGCAAAAACACTGAAGATTGAAGTCAAGTGTCTGCTGCCAATAATCAAGCATACGAAACATCGTATTTTGAGGTACGCTCATCCTAATGATGTGATCTTGGTTTTGTTAGAAAGATAAGAGAAATACCTACATGTTTCCTGAAGAAGCCGAGATCTGTATCAATCTCTATCGGAGTGAAATTCCTTCTTCAAGCTTGAGATGTGATACTGTTCGTGGCAATCAGAACATGCAACCGTCTTCTGACAAATTATGGTGCTTTGCGTGTTCAAAATTATCGATCTTGGTATCATTGGAAGGCTCAAAGAAATATCTGCAGCTCTCGTGAAGAGGTCAAGAACGAAATCGATCTCTATCGTTGTTAAAATGCATCCGTAAGTTGGTGACGTGATACCGTTCCTGACTGTCATACCTTTGTAGCATCTGTTGGCCATAGATTGAGCCGATGGTGTCGGAATTGGATGAAAACTATGTCTCATTACAGCTAATATCCATATAAACAACTTTCATGAAGACATCGAATCCTAATTCGGCCAGTAACAGTGTCAAAGAAGCATAATAGGCTAAATGGTCAGAATGCTACGAGTTAAATAGCCTTGTGAATGTGCCAAGTGGATAACCAAGCGCCTTAGCTCTTTTAAGAAGCGTGCAGTGAAGCTAATCAAGCGTCTACTCAGAATACAGAACATTATGATGGGTGGAGAAGTTAATTTGAATGAAGTACTAAGATATTCAGCGTCCAAGGTTGACCACCAAATGAGGTACACTTTTAAATAAAGTTCTGAAGCATCAAGTACTGTAATATAAGAATATACAAGCTTCTGCAACTCTAATAGAAGGAAGAGAAAAAAATCGGGAATAAAGACAAAAGTACAATAGAGGCAACAACAAAAACACTGAAGATTGAAGTCAAGCGTCTGCTACCGATAATCAAGCATACGAAACGTAGTATTTTGAGGTATGCTCTTCCTAATGACGTGATCTTGGTTTTGTTAGAAAGATAGGATAAATACCTACATGTTTCCTGAAGAAGCCGAGATCTGTATTAATCTCTATCGGAGTGAAATTCCTTCTTTAAGCTTGAGATAGGATATTATTCGTGGCAATCAGAAGATGCAACCGTCTGCTGACAATATCTGGAGCTTTGGGTGTTCAAAAGTATCGATCTTGGTATCATTGGATGGCTCAAAGAAATATCTACAGATCTCGTGCAAAGGTCAAGAACGATTCCGTATGTTGGTGACGTGATGTCGTTCCTGACTGTCATACCTTGTAGCGTTTGATGGCCATATGTTGAGCTGATGGTGTTAGAATTGGATGAAACCCATGTCTCATTAAAGCTAATATCCATATAAACAAGTTTCATGAAGACATCGAATCCTAATTCGGTCAGTAACAAGGTCAAAGAAGCATAATACGTTAAATTGTAAGAATACGAGCTAAACAGACTTGTGAATGTGCAAATCAGATACCCAAGCGCCATAGCTCATTTAAGAGGCGTCCGGTGAAGCTAATTAAGCATCTTCTCAGAATATAGAACATTATGATGGGTGGAGAAGTAATTTTGAATGAAGTACTAAGATATTCAACGTCCAAGGTTGACCAAAAAATGAGGTACCCTTTTCAATAAAGTTCTGAAGAATCAAGTACTGTAATATAAGAATATAAAGCTTCAGCACCTCCAATAGAAGAAAGAGAAAAAAGAGTATGAATAAAGACAAAAGCACAAAAGCTGCAACAGCAAAAAGACTGAAGATTGAAGTCAAGCGTCTGCTGCCGATAATCAAGCATCCGAAACGTCGTATTTTGAGGTACGCTCGTCCTAATGAAGTGATCTTAGTTTTGTTAGAAAGATAAGAGCAATACCTACATGTCTCCTAAAGAAACCGAGATCTGTATCAATCTCTATCGGAGTGAAATTCCTTCTTCAAGCTTGAGATGTGATACTGTTCGTGGCAATCCGAACTTGCAACCGTCTGCTGACAATTTCTGGAGCTTTTCGTGTTCAAAAGTATCGATCTTAGTATCGTTGGAAGGCTCAAAGAAATATTTGCAGCTGTCGTGAAGAGGTCAAGAACGAAATCGATCTCTATCTTTGTCAAAATGCATCCGTAAGTTGGTGACGTGATGTCGTTCCTGACTGTCATACCTTTGTAGCGTCTGATGGCCATATATTGAGATGATGGTGTTAGAATTGGATGAAACCGGTGTCTCATTAAAGCTAATATCCTTATAAACAAGTTTCATGAAGACATCGAATCCTAATTCGGCCAGTAACAGGGTCAAAGAAGCATAATACGCTAAATGGTAAGAATACGAGTTAAATAGACATGTGAATGTGCAAAGCGGATACCCAAGCGCCTTAGCTCATTTAAGAAGCGTCCGGTGAAGCTAATCAAGCATCTTCTCAGAATACAGAACATTATGATGAGTGGAGAAGTAATTTTGAATGAAGTATTAAGATATTCAACGTCCAAGCTTGACCAGAAAATGAGGTACCCTTTTCAATAAAGTTCTGAAGCATCAAGTACTGTAATATAAGAATATAAAATCTTCAGCAACTCCAATAGAAGAAAGAGAAAAAAAGTGTGAATAAAGAAAAAAGTAAAAAAGCTGCAACAGCAAAAAGACTGAAGATTGAAGTCAAGCATCTGCTGCCGATAATCAAGCGTCGGAATCGTCGTATTTTGAGGTACGCTCGTCCTAATGAAGTGATCTTAGTTTTGTTAGAAAGATAAGAGAAATACCTACATGTCTCTTGAAGAAGCCGAGATCTGTATCAATCTCTATGGGAGTGAAATTCCTTCTTCAAACTTGAGATGTGATACTGTTCGTGGCAACCAGAACATGCAACCATCTGTTGACAATTTCTGGAGGTTTTCGTGTTCAAAAGTATCGATCTTGGTAGCATTGGAAGTCTCAAAGAAATATCTGCAGCTCTCGTGATGAGGTCAAGAATGAAATCGATCTCTATCTTTGTCAAAATGCATCCGTGAATTGGTGACGTGACGCCGTTCCTGACTGTCAAACCTTTGTAGCATCTGATGGCCATATATTGAGCTGATGGTGATCGAATGGGATGAAACCGGTGTCTCATTAAAGCTAATATCCATATAAACAAGTTTCATGCAGACATCGAATCCTAATTCGGCCAGTAACAGGGTCAAAGAAGCATAATACGCTTAATGGTAAGAGTGCTACGTGTTAAACAGACATGTGAATGTGCAAAGCGGATACCCAAGTGCCTTAGCTCATTTAAGAAGCGTCCGGTGAAGCTAATCAAGCATCTTCTCAGAATACAGAACATTATGATGGGTGGAGAAGTAATTTTGAATGAAGTATTAAGATATTCAACATCCAAGCTTGACCAGAAAATGAGGTACCCTTTTCAATAAAGTTCTGAAGCATCAAGTACTGTAATATAAGAATATAAAAGCTTCAGCAACTCCAATAGAAGAAAGAGAACAAAAGCGGGAATAAAGACAAAAAATACAAAAGCGGCAACAGCAAAAACCCTGAAGATTGAAGTCAAGCATCTGCTGCCGATAATCAAGCGTATGAAACGTCGTATTTTGAGATACGCTCATCCTAATGACGTGATCTTGGTTTTGTTAGAAAGATAAGAGAAATACCAACATGTTTCATGAAGAAGTCGAGATCTGTATCAATCTCTATCGGAGTGAAATTCCTTCTCCAAGCTTGAGATGTGATACTATTCGTGACAATCAGAACATGCAACCGTCTGCTGACAATTTCTGGAGCTTTGCGTGTTCAAAAGTATCGATCTTAGTATAGTTAGATGGCTCAAAGAAATATCTGCAGCTCTCGTGAAGAGGTCAAGAACGAAATCGATCTCTATCTTTGTCAAAATGCATCCGTAAGTTGGTAACGTGATGCCGTTGCTGACTGTCGTACCTTGTAGAGTCTTTTGGCCATATATTGAGCTGATGGTGATCGAATTGGATAAAACCGGTGTCTCATTAAAGCTAATATCCATATAAATAAGTTTCATGCAGACTTCGAATCCTAATTCGGCCAGTAACAGGGTCAAAGAAGCATAATACGCTTAATGGTGAGAGTGCTACGAGTTAAACAGACATGTGAATGTGCAAAGTGGATACCCAAGCGCCTTAGCTCATTTAAGAAGCGTCCGGTGAAGCTAATCAAGCATCTTCTCAGAATACAGAACATTATGATGGGTGGAGAAGTAATTTTGAATGAAGTATTAAGATATTCAACGTCCAAGCTTGACCAGAAAATGAGGTACCCTTTTCAATAAAGTTCTGAAGCATCAAGTACTGTAATATAAGAATATAAAGCTTCAGCAACTCCAATAGGAGAAAGAGAAAAAATGTGTGAATAAAGACAAAAGTACAAAAGCTGCAACAGCAAAAAGACTGAAGATTGAAGTCAAGTGTCTGCTACCGATAATCAAGCGTCCGAAACGTCGTATTTTGAGGTACGCTCGTCCTAATGAAGTGATTTAGTTTTTTTAGAAAGATAAGAGAAATACCTACATGTTTCCTGAAGAAGCCGAGATCTGTATCAATCTCTATCGGAAGTGAAATTTCTTCTTCAAGCTTGAGATGTGATACTGTTCGTGGCAATCAGAACATGCAACCGTCTTCTGACAATTTCTGGGGCTTTGTACATTCAAAAGTATTGATCTTGGTATTTTTGGAAGGCTCAAAGAAATATCTGTAGCTCTTGTGAAGAGGTCAAGAACGAAATCGATCTCTATCTTTGTCAAAATGCATCCTTAAGTTGGTGATGTGATGTCGTTCCTGACTGTCATAACTTTGTATAGTCTGTTGGCCATATATTGAGCTAATGGTGTTCGAATTGGATGAAACCGATGTCTCATTAAAGCTAATATCCATATAAGCAACTTTCATGAAGACATCGAATCCTAATTCGGAGAGTAACAGGGTCAAAGAAGCATAATACGCTAAATGGTCAGAATGCTACGAGTTAAATAGCCTTGTGAATATGCCAAGTGGATAACCAAGCGCCTTCGCTCTTTTAAGAAGCATCCAGTGAAGCTAATCAAGTGTCTACTCAGAATACAGAACATTGTGATGGGTGGAGAAGTAAATTTGAATGAAATACTAAGATATTCAACGTCCAAGGTTGACCACAAATTGAGGTACCCTTTTAAATAAATTTCTAAAGCATCAAGTACTATAATTTAAGAATATACAAGCTTCTGCAACTATAATAGAAGAAAGAGAACAAAAGCGGGAATAAAGACAAAAATACAAAAGCGACAACAGCAAAAACACTGAAGATTGAAGTCAAGCGTCTGCTGCCGATAATCAAGCGTATGAAACGTCGTATTTTGAGGTACGCTCATCCTAATGACGTGATCTTGGTTTTGTTAGAAAGATAAGATAAATACCTACATGTTTCCTGAAAAGTTGAGATCTGTATCAATCTCTATCGGAGTGAAATTCCTTCTTCAAGCTTGAGATGTGATACTATTCGTGACAATCAGAACATGCAACCATCTGCTAAAAATTTCTGGAGCTTTGGGTGTTCAAAAGTATCGATCTTGGTATCGTTGGAAGGCTCAAAAAAATATCTGCAGCTCTCGTGAAGAGGTCATCAACGAAATCAATCTCTATCTTTGTCAAAATGCATCCGTAAGTTGGTGATGTGATGCCATTCCTGAATGTCATACCTTTGTAGCGTTTGATTGCCATATATTGAGCTGATGGTGTTCGAATTGGATGAAACTGGTGTCTCATTAAACCTAATATCCATATAAACAAGTTTCATGAAGACATCAAATCCTAATTCGGCCAGTAACAGGGTCAAAGAAGCATTATACGCTAAATGGTAAGAATGGTACGAGTTAAACAAACATGTGAATGTGCAAAGCGGATACCCAAGCACCTTGG
Source organism: Ammopiptanthus mongolicus (assembly GCA_039655645.1). Classification (NCBI taxonomy): domain Eukaryota; kingdom Viridiplantae; phylum Streptophyta; class Magnoliopsida; order Fabales; family Fabaceae; genus Ammopiptanthus; species Ammopiptanthus mongolicus. Next base: position 40,178,055 of record CM077343.1, on the reverse strand, counting down.
CTCATTTAAGAAGCGTCCCGTGAAGCTAATCAAGCGTCTTCTCAGAATACAGAACATTATGATGGGTGGAGAAGTAATTTTGAATTAAGTATGAAGATATTCAACGTCCAAGCTTGACCAGAAAATGAGTTACCCATTTCAATAAAGTTCTGAAGCATCAAGTACTGTAATATAAGAATATAAAAGCTTCAGCAACTCCAATAGAAGAAAGAAAAACAAAAAGTGTGAATAAAGACAAAAGTACAAAAGCTGCAACAGCAAAAAGACTGAAGATTGAAGTCAAGCGTCTCTTACTGATAATCAAGCGTCCGAAACGTCGTATCTTGAGGTACCCTCATCCTAATGAAGTGATCTTAGTTTTGTCAGAAATATAAGAGAAATACCTACATGTTTTCTGAAGAAGCCGAGATCTGTATCAATCTCTATCGGAGTGAAATTCCTTCTTCAAGCTTGAGATGTGATATTGTTCGTGGCAATCAATACATTCAACCGTCTGCGGACAATTTCTGGGGATTTGCGTGTTCAAAAGTATCGATCTTGGTAATGTTGGAAGGCTCAAAGAAATATCTGCAGCTCTCGTGAAGTGGTCAAGAACGAAATCGATCTCTATCGTTGTCAAAATGCTTCCGTAAGTTGGTGACGTGATGCCGCTCCTGACTGTCATACCTTTGTAACGTCTGTTGGCCATATATTGAGCTGATGGTGTTCGAATTGGATGAAACCGGTGTCTCAATAAAGCTAATATCCATATAAACAACTTTCATGAAGACATCGAATCCTAATTCAGCCAGTAACTGGGTCAAAGAAGCATAATACGCTAAATGGTCAGAATGCTAGTTAAATAGCGTTTGAATGTGCCAAGTGGATAAGCAAGCGCCTTAGCTCATTTAAGAAGCGTCCATTGAAGCTAATCAAGCGTCTACTCCGAATACAGAACATTCTGATGGGTGGAGAAGTAAATTTGAATGAAGTACTAAGATATTCAACGTCCAAGGTTGAGCACAAAATGAGGTACCCTTTTAAATAAAGTTCTGAAGCATCAAGTACTGTGATATAAGAATATACAAGCTTCTGCAACTCTAATAGAAGAAAAAGAAGAAAAGCGGGAATAAAGACAAAAGTACAAAAGCAGCAACAGCAAAAACACTGGAGATTGAAGTCAAGTGTCTGCTGCCAATAATCAAGCATACGAAACATCGTATTTTGAGGTATGCTCGTCCTAATGACGTGATCTTGGTTTTGTTAGAAAGATAAGAGAAATACCTACATGTTTCCTGCGGAAGCCGAGATTTGTATCAATCTCTATCGGAGTGAAATTCCTTCTTCAAGCTTGAGATGTGATACTGTTCGTGGCAATCAGAACATGCAACCGTCTTCTAACAAATTCTGGTGCTTTGCGAGTTCAAAATTATCGATCTTGGTATTGTTAGAAGGCCCAAAGAAATATCTGCAGCTCTCGTGAAGAGGTCAAGAACGAAATCGATCTCTATCGTTCTTAAAATGCATCCGTAAGTTGGTGATGTGATACCGTTCCTGACTGTCATACCTTTGTAGCGTCTGTTGGCCATAGATTGAGCTGATGGTGTTGGAATTGGATGAAACCGGTGTCTCATTAAAGCTAATATCCATATAAACAACTTTCATGAAGACATCGAATCCTAATTCGGCCAGTAACAGTGTCAAAGAAGCATAATAGGCTAAATGGTCAGAATGCTACGAGTTAAATAGTCTTATGAATGTGCCAAGTGGATAACCAAGCGCCTTAGCTCTTTTAAGAAGCGTGCAGTGAAGCTAATCAAGTGTCTACTCAGAATACAGAACATTATGATGGGTGGAGAAGTTAATTTGATTAAAGTACTAAGATATTCAACGTCCAAGGTTGACCACCAAATGAGGTACCCTTTTAAATAAAGTTCTGAAGCATCAAATACTGTAATATAAGAATATACAAGCTTCTGCAACTCTAATAGAAGGAAGAGAAAAAAATCGGGAATAAAGACAAAAGTACAATAGAGCCAACAACAAAAACACTGAAGATTGAAGTCAAGCGTCTGCTGCCGATAATCAAGCATACGAAACGTAGTATTTTGTCATATGCTCTTCCCATTGACGTGATCTTGGTTTTGTTAGAAAGATAGGATAAATACCTACATGTTTCCTGAAGAAGCCGAGATCTGTATCAATCTCTATCGGAGTGAAATTCCTTCTTCAAGCTTGAGATAGGATACTATTCGTGGCAATCAGAAGATGCAACCGTCTGCTGACAATATCTGGAGCTTTGGGTGTTCAAAAGTATCGATCTTGGTATCATTAGATGGCTTAAAGAAATATCTACAGATCTCGTGCAAAGGTCAAGAACGAAATCGATCTCTATCTTTGTCAAAATGAATCCGTATGTTGGTGACGTGATGTCGTTCCTGACTGTCATACCTTGTAGCGTTTGATGGCCATATATTGAGCTGATGGTGTTAGAATTGGATGAAACCCGTGTCTCATTAAAGCTAATATCCATATAAACAAGTTTCATGAAGACATCGAATCCTAATTCGGTCAGTAACAGGGTCAAAGAAGCATAATACGCTAAATGGTAAGAATACGAGCTAAACAGACTTGTGAATGAGAAAATCGGATACCCAAGCGCCTTAGCTCATTTAAGAAGCGTCCGGTGAAGCTAATTAAGCGTCTTTTCAGAATATAGAACATTATGATGGGTGGAGAAGTAATTTTGAATGAAGTATTAAGATATTCAACGTCCAAGGTTGACCAGAAAATGAGGTACCCTTTTCAAAAAAGTTCTGAAGCATCAAGTACTGTAATATAAGAATATAAAGCTTTAGCAACTCCAGTAAAAGAAAGAGAAAAAAGAGTTTGAATAAAGACAAAAGTACAAAAGCTGCAACAGCAAAAAGACTGAAGATTGAAGTCAAGCGTCTGCTGCCGATAATCAAGCATCCGAAACGTCGTATTTTGAGGTACGCTCCTAATGAAGTGATCTTAGTTTTGTTAGAAAGATAAGAGAAATACCTACATGTCTCCTAAAGAAGCCGAGATCTGTATCAATCTCTGTCGGAGTGAAATTCCTTCTTCAAGCTTGAGATGTGATACTGTTAGTGGCAATCCGAACTTGCAACCGTCTGCTGACAATTTCTGGAGCTTTTCATGTTCAAAAGTATCGATCTTAGTATCGTTGGAAGGCTCAAAGAAATATTTTCAGCTGTCGTGAAGAGGTCAAGAACGAAATCGATCTCTATCTTTGTCAAAATGCATCCGTAAGTTGGTGACGTGATGTCGTTCTTGACTGTCATACCTTTGTAGCGTCTGATGGCCATATATTGAGATGATGGTGTTAGAATTGGATGAAACCGGTGTCTTATTAAAGCTAATATCCTTATAAACAAGTTTCATGAAGACATCGAATCCTAATTCGGCCAGTAACAGGGTCAAAGAAGCATAATACGCTAAATGGTAAGAATGGTACGTGTTAAAAAATATGTGAATGTGCAAATTGGATACCCAAGTGCCTTAGCTCATTTAAGAAGCGTTCGGTGAAGCTAATCAAGTGTCTTCTCATAATGCAGAACATTATGATGGGTGGAGAAGTAATTTTGAATGAAGTATTAAGATATTCAACGTCCAAGGTTGACCGGAAAATGAGGTACCCTTTTCAATAAAGTTCTGAAGCATCAAGTACTATAATATAAGAATATAAAGCTTCAGCAACTCCAATAGAAGAAAGAGAAAAAAAGTATGAATAAAGACAAAAGTACAAAAGCTGCAACAGTAAAAAGACTGAAGATTGAAGTCAAGTGTCTGCTGCCGATAATCAAGCATCCGAAACGCCGTATTTTGAGGTAATCTCGTCCTAATGAAGTGATCTTATTTTTTTTAGAAAGATAAGAGAAATACCTACATGTTTCCCGAAGAAGCCGAGATCTGTATCAATCTCTATCAGAGTGAAATTCCTTCTTCAAGTTTGAGATGTGATACTTTTCGTGGCAATCAGAACATGCAACCGTCCTCTGACAATTTCTGGGGCTTTGTGTATTCAAAAGTATCGATCTTGGTATTGTTGGAAGGCTCAAAGAAATATCTGCAGCTCTCGTGAAGAGGTCAAGAACGAAATCGATCTTTATCGTTGTCAAAATGCATCCGTAAGTTGGTGATGTGATGTCGTTCTTGACTGTCATAACTTTGTATCGTCTGTTGGCCATATATTGAGATGATGGTGTTTGAATTGGATGAAACCGGTGTCTCATTAAAGCTAATATCAATATAAACAACTTTCATGAAGACATCGAATCCTAATTCGGCCTGTAACAGGGTCAAAGAAGCATAATACGCTAAATGGTCAGAATGCTACGAGTAAAATAGCCTTGTGAATATTCCAAGTGGATAACCAAGCGCCTTCGCTCTTTTAAGAAGCATCCATTGAAGCTAATCAAGCGTCTACTCAGAATACAGAACATTATGATGGGTGGAGAAGTAAATTTGAATGAAGTACTAAGATATTCAACGTCCAAGGTTGACCACAAATTGAGGTACCCTTTTAAATAAATTTCTGAAGCATCAAGTACTATAATATATGAATATAAAAGCTTCTGCAACTATAATAGAAGAAAGAGAACAGAAGCGGGAATAAAGACAAAAATACAAAAGCGGCAACAGCAAAAACACTGAAGATTGAAGTCAAGTGTCTGCTGCCGATAATCAAGCGTATGAAATGTCGTATTTTGAGGTACGCTCATCCTAATGACGTGATCTTGGTTTTGTTAGAAAAATAAGAGAAATACCTACATGTTTCCTGAAGAAGTCGAGATCTGTATCAATCTCTATCGGAGTGAAATTCCTTCTTCAAGCTTGAGATGTGATACTATTCGTGACAATCAGAACATGCAACCGTCTGCTGACAATTTCTGGAGCTTTGGGTGTTCAAAAGTATCGATCTTGGTATCATTGGAAGGCTCAAAGAAATATCTGCAGCTCTCGTTAAGAGTTTCATCAACGAAATCGATCTCAATCTTTGTCAAAATGCATCCGTAAATTGGTGACGTGACGCCGTTCCTGACTGTCAAACCTTTGTAGCGTCTGATGGCCATATATTGAGCTGATGGTGATCGAATTGGATGAAACCGATGTCTCATTAAAGCTAATATCCATATAAACAAGTTTCATGCAGACGTCGAATCCTAATTCGGCCAGTAACAGGGTCAAAGAAGCATAATACGCTTAATGGTAAGAGTGCTACGAGTTAAACAGACATGTGAATGTGCAAAGCGGATACCCAAGCGCCTTAGCTCATTTAAGAAGTGTCCGGTGAAGCTAATCAAGCATCTTCTCAGAATACAGAACATTATGATGGGTGGAGAAGTAATTTTGAATGAAGTATTAAGATATTCAACGTCCAAGCTTGACCAGAAAATGAGGTACCCTTTTCAATAAAGTTCTGAAGCATCAAGTACTGTAATATAAGAATATAAAGCTTCAGCAACTCCAATAGAAGAAAGAGAAAAAATGTGTGAATAAAGACAAAAGTACAAAAGCTGCAACAGCAAAAAGACTGAAGATTGAAGTCAAGTGTCTGCTGCCGATAATCTAGCGTCCGAAACGTCGTATTTTAAGGTACGCTCATCCTAATGAAGTGATCTTAGTTTTTTTAGAAACATAATAGAAATACCTACATGTTTCCTGAAGAAGCCGAGATCTGTATCAATCTCTATCGGAGTGAAATTTCTTCTTCAAGCTTGAGATGTGATACTGTTCGTAGCAATCAGAACATGCAACCGTCTTCTAACAATTTCTAGGGCTTTGTATATTCAAAAGTATCAATCTTTTTATTTTTGGAAGGCTCAAAGGAATATCTGCAGCTCTCATGAAGAGGTCAAGAACGAAATCGATCTCTATCTTTGTCAAAATGCATCCGTAAGTTAGTGATGTGATGTCGTTCCTGACTGTCATAACTTTGTATAGTCTGTTGGCCATATATTGAGCTAATGGTGTTCGAATTGGATGAAATCGGGTTCTCGTTAAAGCAAATATCCATATAAACAACTTTCATGAAGACATCGAATCCTAATTCGGAGAGTAACAGGGTCAAAGAAGCATAAACGCCAAATGGTCAGAATGCTACGAGTTAAATAGCCTTGTGAATATGGCAAGTGGATGACCAAGCGCCTTCTCTCTTTTAAGAAGCATCCAGTGAAGCTAATCAAGCATCTACTCAGAATACAGAACATTATGATGGGTGGAGAAGTAAATTTGAATGAAGTACTAAGATATTCAACGTCCAAGGTTGACCACAAATTAAGGTACCCTTTTAAATAAATTTCTAAAGCATCAAGTACTATAATTTAAGAATATACAAGCTTCTGCAACTATAATAGAAGAAAGAGAACAAAAGCGGGAATAAAGACAAAAATACAAAAGCGGCAACAGCAAAAACACTGAAGATTGAAATCAAGCGTCTGCTGCCGATAATCAAGCGTATGAAACGTCGTATTTTGAGGTACGCTCATCCTAATGACGTGATCTTGGTTTTGTTAGAAAGATAAGAGAAATAGCTACATGTTTCCTGAAAAGTCGAGATCTGTATCAATCTCTATCGGAATGAAATTCTTTCTTCAAGCTTGAGATGTGATACTATTCGTGACAATCAGAACATGCAACCGTCTGCTGAAAATTTCTGGAGCTTTGGGTGTTCAAAAGTATCGATCTTGGTATCATTGGAAGGCTCAAAGAAATATCTGCAGCTCTCGTGAAGAGGTCATCAACGAAATCGATCTCTATCTTTGTCAAAATGCATCCGTAAGTTGGTGACGTGATGCCGTTCCTGACTGTCATACCTTTGTAGCGTCTGATTGCCATATATTGAGCTGATGGTGTTCGAATTGGATGAAACTGGTGTCACATTAAAGCTAATATCCATATAAACAAGTTTCATGAAGACATCGAATCCTAATTCGGCCAGTAATAGGGTCAAAGAAGCATTATACGCTAAATGGTAAGAATGCTACGAGTTAAACAGACATGTGAATGTGCAAAGCGGATACCCAAGCACCTTAGCTCATTTAAGAAGCGTCCCGTGAAGCTAATCAAGCGTCTTCTCAGAATACAGAACATTATGATGGGTAGAGAAGTAATTTTGAATTAAGTATGAAGATATTCAACGTCCAAGTTTGACCAGAAAATGAGTTACCCTTTTCAATAAAGTTCTGAAGCATCAAGTACTGTAATATAAGAATATAAAAGCTTCAGCAACTCCAATAGAAGAAAGAGAAACAAAAAGTGTGAATAATGACAAAAGTACAAAAGCTGCAACAGCAAAAAGACTGAAGAATGAAGTCAAGCGTCTCTTACTGATAATCAAGCGTCTGAAACGTCATATTTTGAGGTACGCTCATCCTAATGAAGTGATCTTAGTTTTGTTAGAAATATAAGAGAAATACCTACATGTTTCCTGAAGAAGCCGAGATCTGTATCAATCTCTATCTGAGTGAAATTCTTTCTTCAAGCTTGAGATGTGCTACTGTTCGTGGCAATCAAAACATTCAACTATCTGCTGACAATTTATGGGGATTTGCGTGTTCAAAAGTATCGATCTTGGTAATGTTGGAAGGCTCAAAGAAATATCTGCAGCTCTCGTGAAGTGGTCAAGAACGAAATCGATCTTTATCGTTGTCAAAATGCATCCGTAAGTTGGTGACGTGATGCCGCTCCTGACTGTCATACCTTTGTAACGTCTGTTGGCAATATATTGAGCTGATGGTGTTCGAATTGGATGAAACCGGTGTCTCAATAAAGTTAATATCTATATAAACAACTTTCATGAAGACATCGAATCCTAATTCAGCCAGTAACTGGGTCAAAGAAGCATAATACGCTAAATGGTCAGAATGCTACGAGTTAAATAGCGTTGTGAATGCGCCAAGTGGATAAGCAAGCGCCTTAGCTCATTTAAGAAGCGTCCATTGAAGCTAATCAAGTGTCTGCTCCAAATACAGAACATTCTGATGGGTGGAGAAGTAAATTTGAATGAAGTACTAAGATATTCAACGATCAAGGTTGAGCACAAACTGAGGTACCCTTTTAAATAAAGTTGTGAAGCATCAAGTACTATAATATAAGAATATACAAGCTTCTGCAACTCTATTAGAAGAAAAAGAATAAAAGCGGGAATAAAGACAAAAGTACAAAAGCGGCAACAGCAAAAACACTAAAGATTGAAGTCAAGTGTCTGCTGCCAATAATCAAGCATACGAAACATCGTATTTTGAGGTACGCTCGTCCTAATGACGTGATCTTGGTTTTTTTAGAAAGATAAGAGAAATACCTACATGTTTCCTGAAGAAGCCGAGATCTGTATCAATCTCTATCGGAGTGAAATTTCTTCTTCAAGCTTGAGATGTGATACTGTTCGTGGCAATCAGAACATGCAACCGTCTTCTGACAATTTCTGGGGCTTTGTATATTCAAAAGTATCGATCTTGGTATTTTAGGAAGGCTCAAAGAAATATCTGCAGCTCTCGTGAAGAGGTCAAGAACGAAATCGATCTCTATCTTTGTCAAAATGCATCCGTAAGTTGGTGATGTGATGTTGTTCCTGACTGTCATAACTTTGTATAGTCTGTTGGCCATATATTGAGCTAATTGTGTTCGAATTGGATGAAACCGGTGTCTCATTAAAGCTAATATCCATATAAACAACTTTCATGAAGACATCAAATCCTAATTCGGAGAGTAACAGGGTCAAAGAAGCATAATACGCTAAATGGTTAGAATGCTACGAGTTAAATACCCTTGTGAATATGCCAAGTGGATGACCAAGCGCCTTCGCTCTTTTAAGAAGCATCCAGTGAAGCTAATCAAGCGTCTACTCAGAATACAGAGCATTATGATGTGTCGAGAAGTAAATTTGAATGAAGTACTAAGATATTCAACGTCCAAGGTTGACCACAAATTGAGGTACCCTTTTAAATAAATTTCTAAAGCATCAAGTACTATAATTTAAGAATATACAAGCTTCTACAACTATAATAGAAGAAAGAGAACAAAAGCGGGAATAAAGACAAAAATACAAAAGCGGCAACAGCAAAAACACTGAAGATTGAAGTCAAGCGTCTGCTGCCGATAATCAAGCGTATGAAACGTCGTATTTTGAGGTACGCTCATCCTAATGACGTGATCTTGGTTTTGTTAGAAAGATAAGAGAAATAGCTACATGTTTCCTGAAAAGTCGAGATCTGTATCAATCTCTATCAGAGTGAAATTCCTTCTTCAAGCTTGAGATGTGATACTATTCGTGACAATCAGAACATGCAACCATCTGCTGAAAATTTCTGGAGCATTGGGTGTTCAAAAGTATCGATCTTGGTATCATTGGAAGGCTCAAAGAAATATGTGCAGCTCTCGTGAAGAGGTCATCAACGAAATCGATCTCTATCTTTGTCAAAATGCATCCGTAAGTTGGTGACGTGATGCCGTTCCTGACTGTCATACCTTTGTAGCGTCTGATTGCCATATATTGAGCTGATGGTGTTGGAATTGGATGAAATTGGTGTCTCATTAAAGCTAATATCCATATAAACAATTTTCATGAAGACATCGAATCCTAATTCGGCCAGTAACAATGTCAAAGAAGCATAATAGGCTAAATGGTCGGAATGCTACGAGTTAAATAGCCTTGTGAATGTGCCAAGTGGATAACCAAGCGCCTTAGCTCTTTTAAGAAGCGTGCAGTGAAGCTAATCAAGCGTCTACTCAGAATACAGAACATTATGATGGGTGGAGAAGTTAATTTGAATGAAGTACTAAGATATTCAACGTCCAAGGTTGACCACCGAATGAGGTACCCTTTTAAATAAAGTTCTGAAGCATCAAGTACTGTAATATAAGAATATACAAGCTTCTGCAACTCTAATAGAAGGAAGAGAAAAAAATCGGGAATAAAGACAAAAGTACAATAGAGGCAACAACAAAAACACTGAAGATTGAAGTCAAGCGTCTGCTGCCGATAATCAAGCATACGAAACGTAGCATTTTGAGGTATGCTCTTCCTAATGACGTGATCATGGTTTTGTTAGAAAGATAGGATAAATACCTACATGTTTCCTGAAGAAGCCGAGATCTGTATCAATCTCTATGGGAGTGAAATTCCTTCTTCAAGCTTGAGATAGGATACCATTCGTGGCAATCAGAAGATGCAACCGTCTGCTGACAATATCTGGAGCTTTGGGTGTTCAAAAGTATCGATCTTGGTATCATTGGATGGCTCAATGAAATATCTACAGATCTCGTGCAAAGGTCAAGAACGAAATCGATCTCTATCTTTGTCAAAATGAATCCGTATGTTGGTGACATGATGTCGTTCCTGACTGTCATACCTTGTAGCGTTTGATGGCCATATATTGAGCTGATGGTGTTAGAATTGGATGAAAACCGTGTCTCATTACAGCTAATATCCATATAAACAAGTTTCATGAAGACATCGAATCCAAATTCGGTCAGTAACAGGGTCATAGAAGCATAATACGCTAAATGGTAGGAATACGAGCTAAACAGACAAGTGAATGTGCAAATCGGATACCCAAGCGCCTTAGCTCATTTAAGAAGCGTCCGGTGAAGCTAATTAAGCGTCTTCTCAGAATATAGAACATTATGATGGGTGGAGAAGTAATTTTGAATGAAGTATTAAGATATTCAAAGTCCAAGGTTGACCAGAAAATGGGGTACCCTTTTCAATAAAGTTCTGAAGCATCAAGTACTGTAATATAAGAATATAAAGCTTCAGCAACTCCAATAGATGAAAGAGAAAAAAGAGTATGAATAAAGACAAAAGTACAAAAGCTGCAACAGCAAAAAGACTGAAGATTGAAGTCAAGCGTCTGCTGCCGATAATGAAGCGTCCGAAACGTCGTATTTTGAGGTACGCTCATCCTAATGAAGTGATCTTAGTTTTTTTAGAAAGATAAGAGAAATACCTACATGTTTCCTGAAGAAGCCGAGATCTGTATCAATCTCTATCGGAGTGAAATTCCTTCTTCAAGCTTGAGATGTGATACTGTTCGTGGCAATCAAAACATTCAACCGTCTGCCGACAATTTCTGGGGCTTTGCGTGTTCAAAATATCGATCTTGGTAATGTTGGAAGGCTCAAAAAAATATCTGCAGCTCTCGTGAAGTGGTCAAGAACGAAATCGATCACTATCGTTGTCAAAATTCATCCGTAAGTTGGTGACGTGATGCCGTTCCTGACTGTCATAACTTTGTAACGTCTATTGGCCTTATATTGAGGTGATGGTGTTCGAATTGGATGAAACAGGTGTCTCAATAAAGCTAATATCCATATAAAAAACTTTCATGAAGACATCGAATCCTAATTCAGCCAGTAACTGGGTCAAAGAAGCATAATCGGCTAAATGGTCAGAATGCTACGAGTTAAATAGCGTTCTGAATGTGCCAAGTGGATAAGCAAGCGCCTTAGCTCATTTAAGAAGCGTACATTGAAGCTAATCAAGCGTCTACTCCGAATACAGAACGTTATGATGGGTGGAGAAGTAAATTTGAATGAAATACTAAAATATTCAACGTCCAAGGTTGACCCCAAAATGAGGTACCCTTTTAAATAAAGTTATGAAGCATCAAGTACTGTAATATAAGAATATACAAGCTTCTGCAACTCTAATAGAAGAAAGAGAAGAAAAGCGGGAATAAAGACAAAAGTACAAAGGCGGCAACAGCAAAAACACTGAAGATTGAAGTCAACCGTCTGCTGCAAATAATCAAGCGTACGAAATGTCGTATTTTGAGGTATGCTCGTCCTAATAACGTGATATTGGTTTTGCTAGAAATATAAGAGAAATACCTACATGTTTCCTGAAGAAGCCGAGATCTGTATCAATCTCTATCGGAGTGAAATTCCTTCTTCAAGCTTGAGATGTGATACTATTCCTGCCAATCAGAACATGCAGCCGTCTGCTGACAATTTCTTGAGCTTTGGGTGTTCAAAAGCATCGATCTTGGTATCATTGGAAGGTTCAAAGAAATATCTGCAGCTCTCGTGAAGAGGTCATGAACGAAATCGATCTCTATCTTTGTCAAAATGCATCCGTAAGTTGGTGACGTGATGCCGTTCCTGACTGTCATACCTTTGTAGCGTCTGATGGCCATATATTGAGCTGATGGTGATCGGATTGGATGAAATCGATGTCTCATTAAAGCTAATATCCATATAAACAAGTGTCATGAAGACATTGAATCCTAATTCTTCCAGTAATAGGGTCAAAGAAGAATGATACGCTAAATGGTAAGAATGCTACGAGTTAAACAGACATGTGAATGTGCAAAGAGGATACTCAAGCACCTTAACTCATTTAAGAAGCGTCCGGTGAAGCTAATCAAGCGCCTTCTCAGAATACAGAACATTATGATGGGTCGAGAAGTAATTTTGAATGAAGTATTAAGATATTAAACGTCCAAGCTTGACCAGAAAATGGGGTACCCTTTTCAATAAAGTTCTGAAGCATCAAGTACTGTAATATAAGAATATAAAGCTTCAGAAACTCCAATAGAAGAAAGAGAAAAAAGTGTGAATAAAGACAAAAGTACAAAAGCTGCAACAGCAAAAAGACTGAAGATTGAAGTCAATCGTCTGCTGCCGATAATCAAGCGTCCGAAACGTCGTATTTTGAGGTACGCTCGTCCTAATGAAGTGATCTTAGTTTTTTTGGAACGATAAGAGAAATACCCATATGTTTCCTGAAGAAGCCGAGATCTGTATCAATCTCTATCGGAGTGAAATTCCTTCTTCAATCTTGAGATGTGATACTGTTCGTGGCAATCAGAACATGCAACCGTCTGCTGACAATTTATGGAGCTTTGCGTGTTCAAAAGTATCGATCTTGGTATCGTTGGAAGGCTCAAATAAATATCTGCATCTCTCGTGAAGAGGTCAAGTACGAAATCGATCTCTATCTTTGTCAAAATGCATCCGTAAGTTGGTGACGTGATGCTATTCCTGACTGCCATACCTTTGTAGCGTCTGTTGCCCATATATTGAGCTTGTAACACCTTGATTTTCACTTCTATGTCTATATTTGTTAATACTTAATTTTAGATGTTTGTATATGTGGTTTATGCCTGTTTTTGAAGCATAAGTTCATAGTTGTAGTCGTTCAGCCTTTAGGATAATCGATCCGTTCGAGCTTAAATAACCTGTTTCACGGTTTTGGCCATATCTTGAGTTCTAGACATCCTTTTAGGGTGATCTTGGATGCGTTGGAAAGCTTAGATAATTATCTACAAGTCTTATTCAGGTGTCGAGGCCAAAAACACGTTTTCTGAAAAGGAAATCGGTTTGGGAAATCGATTTCAAGGTGAAGAAATCGATTTCTTCGATAAGAAAATCGATATGGCCAGTGGAAAATCGATTGTTTAAACGGAAAAATAGATTTCTTCGATAAGAAAATCGATATGGCCAGTGGAAAATCGATTTCCATGGTTGTGGAATCGATTCGCATGGGTGTTAGAGCTTGTGTACGCATTTGGTTACCGGGCTATGCTGTGTACGGCCCATTCGTCCTAAAACGTCCCTAACAGTTATATATGTAACGCCCCGATTTTTCACGTTTTCTATTTCTTTAGTATTTTAATGTCTTTATTTTATTTGAGGTCTTAGGAATAGAAATAAAATATTCCGAGACCACAGTCATGCTCGACGATATCGTAGAAAGCTACGATTAAGTTTTGAGTCGAAAACTCAAACAGAGTCCGGTCTGCGTTTTTACACTGACAGTATGATTTTACTGCTCAGAAGACCTCAGATGGACCCGTGAACAAGATAGTAAGTCTTAAAATTCGATTCTCTACGTTTTGGTTAAATTTCGTAAAAATTTCAGAAAAATAACTTCCTGACCTTCGTTCGGGCGGAATCCTCAATCGGGTGACGAACGGAGCCACATATGGATTTACCGGGACTCGCCAAAAGATAATCTTGATATCACATCATCCCAGGACACTTGGGAGAGTATGCCAGAGTCGTTGTGACGTTCAGAAATATCTGGACGCAAAATGACCAAAATGCCCCTAATCTTAGTCTTTTACACTTTTACCATTATACCCTTTTGGCAAATGACCTTTTTACCCTTAAGTGAACTTTTAAGAGGCTGAACTCAGCCCCTCACTTCATCATTTTCGCACAGCCCCTCACACCATAGAGTTCCATAGTTGTTCTTGAGAGAAAACTCCATTTTCACCTAGAAAAGCTTGAGTTTTTGTTGGATTCACTTGATTCCTTGAGCAATCTTTCTTCATTTCAAGGTAAGATCACTTCTATGATCTCTTAGCTTCTTGAATCTTTCTTTATTTCAAGGCAAACGACATAGTCTGGCCGACAACAAAAATAGACCACCAAAAGAAGGTCCTCCTCTGGCTCAAAGGAACTACTGGACTGAACCATCATCACGTCCATCTGTTCAAACAGCAACAGCAAGTACCAACAGAAAACATACAGATATGGGTGAGATTCCCGTTCGTTAACACAGCAAAACAGCAATAGTAAAAACGGGACGACTCACCGGGTAACAGCGTACCCAACATGCTTACAGGAATTCTCAATGTCAAACATATTAAGCAGTTGACAGCATAATATCATGTTAAGCAGTTAACAGCATAAAATAAGGTATTCTTTAACAGTACAACGATGTATAACAGTAAATGTAAAGATCAATAGCCATGCAATGCAATGCAATGTATATGACTCAATGTCAATGTCACTGGGTACTACTCTGACCCCTACTCCATGGAGCTAACAAAACATTCGGAGAGAGTGAATGGGAGGACATGTTCCGTGTGCGCCAGCCTTGGGCAAGATGCTACAACATTCGTAACGTGCACGTATCTGGCTTTTACGGAAACACTCTCAACCAAACATGAAAAGTACGGCATCTAGTAGAGGATATCAGTGTATTGCACGGATTCGCCACGACACAGAAGAGCTACCAACTGGTCACATGTCAGCCCTTCCAACCCTGATACCTCCAAAAAGACCATTGAAGATCGTCACCGTAAGATTCGCACCCGCATCAAGGTGTAAGCTCAACTCCTTGGCTCAAGACCTTACAACTATGCAAATGAAATGCCAATGCTTACACAAAGCAGATGCGATCAAGCAATGTCTATCCCCCGGATAAACCTCAAAGTCTACTAAGGTTCTCTTCCTTAGGAACTATACGCGTCTTTTGAAAACAAAACCTTTATCCACCGGATAAATCTCGTGATCCCTCCGGGATCGAGTCATCACAAGACTGAAACAATTGAACGACTGATCGGGGTCCGAATCACCGGTCCGTCATCGAACGACTGTTTCAAAACCCAAAACGTTTTATGTTTGTGATTATGTCTTATGAAGTCATTGATGTATTAAGTCATCAATGGTATAGCATGTGGTCTTGTTCCACTACATACCATACTTAATTATTCCTTGTCTTCAACTCTACGTCAATTACTTAACTTAGGTTTAAAAAGCGTAAACTTTACAGTTTGAGTTTGAAAAACACTATTTATAAACAAACCATTTCTCGCGAGGCGAAGGTATATGTCGCGACGCGAGGCTGAGAAGTTTTCTTTACTGCTTGGAAAAATCCTTCTGCTTCGCGAGGCGAGGATTGGATCGCGACGCGAGGCAGAGAAGTCATCTTTACTTCTTAGACAGTCTTTCTGCTCCGCGAGGCGAGGGTTATATCGCGACGCGAGGCAGAGAAGTTGCATCTTCACTACTTAGGCGGTTCGCGAGGCGAAAACGACTTCTCTACGCGAGGCCGAGAAGCTGCATCTTTGCTGCTTAGGCAGTTCGCGAGGCGATAACGAAGTCGCGACGCGAGGCCGAGGAGCTGCATCTTTGCTGCTCGGGCTAGTCCACTGTTTCGCGAGGCGAGGCAAGGTTAGCCTGGCGAATGCCTTATCTTCCCTCTGTCTCGCGAGGCGAGACGGGGTTCGCGGGGCGAGTGCCCTGTTTTTCATTTTCCCTAACTCGTTCATTATTTCTTCTTTTGAAACACTTAGTTTGATTAAAAGACCTATGGCTAAAGAAAAGACATTTTCCCAACTTTGGTGACACACTTTAGAGGTGAAAACTTCATTTGATCTTTGGATCAAAATCACTTTTGTTTCTCTTTGAAAACATAGGTTATGAAATCATGTTTTGTTGCATCAACACTTTACCAAAACAAGAACAACATATGTTCTTATATTTTCCTCTTACTAAGGCCACAAGCCTACTCCAAAGAAAATGGAGACTTCACTTCACCAACAAAGCACATGTAGCTCAAAAGCTCATACAATTATGATAAGCCACAATACACATTTCTACATCATAATCAAACATCCAAGTCCATCACACATCATGGTCTCATAATCAAACCATAAAAGTCCATACTTGATCTAGTGATCAAAGTAGGTTTTTCAACATACATGGAAATGATTTTCATTCAATCATATCATCATCAACATATGCTAAAGCACACTACAACATACTCAAGCATAAACTCATCATAACAATCTTGTTCTCCAAGAGAACTTAACAAGACTTAACACATAAAAGTGAACCCAAACTAAAGGGTTTCACCCACACATAAACTTAAACAACCATTCTCACTACCACCATCTTGGTGTGATGAGGTTCTTCTCCCCATACCTCTTGATGAGCAGATTCCCGGATCAAAGTCGGTTGATCGGTTTCTGAACTTCCTGATAATCGTCAACAACTACAACAACACAACAATCCAACATTAAACAACAATCAAAGCCAATCTCAACAATTCTCACAAAGAGGGTTTCGGCCACCCTAGGTTAAAAAGGTTAGGAATTGGTTTTGGTTTTCCATTTCATGGATTCAAAAGCATTAGGAAAGCAAAGGATGAAATCAAGTGTTAAAAATCAAAACTTGATGAAAACACTATTCATCATCTTCCAAAAGGGTTCGGCCAAAAATGCCTTTTGAGCTATGATGAGAGTTGAATCATAAGCTCTTGGGTTTAGGTAGAGATTGATGATGTGAGTTCAAAGAACTTGGTCTTACCTCAAAAGGATTTTTCTACAATTTCCTATGGATTTTCAAAGTTTTGGATCTAAGAAATTCTTTTCATGAAAATGAAGATTGATCTTGAAATAAAAGAAAGAAAAAAAAAATCGTATTTTCGGCCTTATAAACGTTCGGGAATGTGACACTCGGGAAAGGGTGTTGCAATATATACATAGCGTATGGCCTAAACCTAGTTTCTAAACCTGATTACACTCACAAGTTGCTTCTTCTCATCCCTAAGAGCTCTCACTGATCTCTTGCTCTAGAAAACCCAAAAGGACGAATCCTACTTTGGTGTTCTTCGTCAAGAACACGCCGTTGTTTGGCTAGTCTATCCCTGCTACTAGAGTTAATCTCCTAAGTTAGAAACCAAGGTGAGTTTCTAATCCTAGATTTGTTTTCCCTTTCAATCCTTAACTTATAGATCGACTCTGCTTTCCAGTGTTGCGATCGTGATCGAGTGCTGAACCGCTAAAAAGGAACCGTAGCAGAACATGGCTCTGTTCTCTTTCCCTTATGAGTTCATGATTTATATGATTGTTGATGAATTGATGATGATGAGCATGTTGTTTATGCCATAATATGGTGTTTTGTTAACCTTATGCTATCAGAACATAGTTATAGGGAGAAAATAAATAGGCAATGTGAGATTGATGACCAAGGATTAGTTTGAGAACCCTTAGGTTATGATTTATGAGTGTTGGACTAATCAAATTGGTGATAAATAGCTTAGGCTCGAATGATATGTTAATTAGAGAACGTAGACTGGTCCGATAGCGGAGAAAACCTGCTGCTGTATGATCTGACACCCAGAAATCGATTTCCAGCACATGGAAATCGATTTGAATCCTCCAAGAATCGACTTCCAAGGTGTGGAAATCGATTTGGCCTTGTAGGAATCGATTTCTAGAATCGATTTTCCTTGTTCAAAATCGATTAAGTAAATCGATTTGAACATGTTGAAATCGATTTACATGCAACGGAAATCGATTTGAAGCCTTGAGAAATCGATTCCAGAGATTGGAAATCGATTCTCACGTGACAGAAGCAGTTTTGACCCCTTATGCTTGATGGATAGTGTTATGTAGGCTTGTTATGATCTAAGGACTTTAAGTTACCCTTAGGAGCTTAAGAATACTTGATCTTTGATCTTACTTAACACTAGGATGTAACCCCATGGTTTAAAATAGAATGAGTTAGAGAAGAACATCATGAAATAATAAAGATGATAATGAAGATGTTGTTGATAATAGTAACGAGAAGTTATTATTAGTGATTATTGACGATGACCATCGTGGATGATCATGGTTAATAATCAATGTGATTGATTATGATGGTGGATGGTTGGCATGTGTTTGCATATTGATGAACATTGCACACATCATACGTTGAAGTTGATATGTTGGGTGGAAAGCAAACGATGAATCGCGATAGTGGAGGCCATGATGGGTGTTATCCCGGCCTTGCGGGTACATTGAGTATGGAAGTTCCAGGTGACATGGGGCTAGCTACCTATTGTCGGAGTAGCCTAATGAATAAGCTTGAGTACCCTGACCAGCCACTATACGTTATCAGGATTAGTGAGAGTGTTCGAGGATGGCCCATGGTCTGGCATATCATCCACGTTGATAACCGGACATGTACTCCTAATCGTCTTTCTAGAGTTAGAGTTGTTGGCCACATGCATACGGAATAGTGATGTTGCATTCGCATTGACATGCATCCCTGATATATATAGATTATATCTGTGTTGATTGATTTATGTTGTATGCCATCTTAATTACTATTCCATTCTGTTTACATATATTCATGATTGTGTTTCTTACCCCTCTCTTTGTTATTCCTGTGCATATGTTGTGGTATATGCAGAGGAGGGTGAGCATGCTAACGAGGAGTGATCCCGAGGAGATCTCTCTCAATATTTAGGATTTATGATTTAGGTTATTCGGTTTTATTCCGATGTATTATCGGTATATGTATACCAGCTCTGATATGTGACATCGGGATTTGGGTTATGTTTATTATTTATGTTTTCCGCAGTTTGTTTTTAAAAGATTTTCATTATTTCCGATTCCTATGTTTTACGTTATAGATGATGTGATGCACATTACCCTTGAGGATATGTTTTTATTTTAATTGTTATATTTTTTTTAAAGATATGTATGATTTTATTCATGTTATATTATATGCGAGGTAGTGGGTGTCACATTTAGTGGTATCAGAACCGGTCTGATCTACGGGCCGGGGTATGTGTCTGTTGTGTTCTCTTCTGTGTACTTTTATATGATTGTCTATGGCGATGGTATAGAGTATTAAGTGTTTAGTTTTGTTTTGCTTAAACTTCGGATATTGAGCAGTTGCTTGAATGATGCAGGAAGTTATGGCGGGTAGAAATGATCGTGTGATTGCTGATGCCCTGGAAGCACTAGCTAATGCCATAGGGCAGAATCAGAATCACAACGAAGGTGGACCTGCTGAATTGCAGGGTTTGGATAAGTTCCAGAGGAATAATCCGCCATCCTTCAAGGGAGCTTATGACCCTGAAGGTGCTCAGACATGGATCCGAGAGCTTGAGAAGATCTTTCGAGCCATGGCATGCACCGATGCTCAGAAGGTTACCTTTGCTACCTTCATGTTGGTAGAAGAAGCTGAACATTGGCGGGAGAATTTCCGCCAACGTTTAGAAGCTAAAGGCACCGTTGTTACTTGGGATGCCTTCAAGGAGAGATTCTTGGGGAAGTATTTCCCTGCTGATATACGCGACAAGAAGGAGATGGAGCTTTTGGCTTTGACTCAAGGAAGCATGTCCGTTGGGGATTATGCCGCTAAGTTTGAGGACCTGTCACGTTACTATCCACTCTGCCAGTATTGTAATGATGATCGCTCCAAGTGTGTGAAGTTTGAGAATGGTTTGCGTCCAGAGATTAAGCAAGCCATCAGCTACCAGGAGATCCGTGTTTTCCCCACCTTGGTGAACAAGTGCAGAATCTTTGAGGAAGACTACAAGTCCAGAGTTTCTCAGTTTAAGAGTTCTGGTCCCCAAGGTAGCAAGAGGACGACCTAACAGGATAAAGGAAAACAACAGTTGGCACCAGTTGGTCGTGGGTTCAAGCACGCCGGCAAGAAATCGTAGTATACATCGGGACCAGCCAGTGGCGGAGGATTTGCCTCTTCTAGGCCAATCAGGTGTGGCAAGTGTGGTAAAGAGCACTTTACTCGTGACTGCAAGGAGACAGACATCATCTGCTTCAAGTGTGGGAAGCCTGGTCATATCAATAAGGATTGTAGTGGAGCAAAGACGGAGCCACAGAGTGCCAGCAAGAGTTCTCAAGCCAATCGACTGAGGACAAGTGGAAGAGTCTTCTCTCTCAGTGGAGCTGAAGCCTCAGAATCTGAAGACCTGATTCAAGGTAAGTGCCTCATCAAAGGGACTCCTTTAATAGTGTTGTTTGATTCGGGTGCGTCGCATTCCTTTATATCACATGACTGTGTTGAGTACCTTAGATTACCTGTTGCCCAACTTGAATATGATCTAGTTGTTGCTACCCCTACCAATAAGCCTGTTGTTACCTCACATCTTTGTAAAGGTTGTTCCATTGTCATTGATGATAGAAATTTCATAGTTGATCTTATATGCTTACCCCTTAAACAACTTGATGTTATTCTTGGTATGGAATGGTTATCTGCCAATCATGTCCTTTTAAATTGCTTTGATAAAACTGTTGTTTTTGGAACTGCTGTCGATCCTAAGGATCCGAGTTTTCTGACTGCCAACCAAGTCAAGGCTTCTATTAGAGAAGAAGCCTAAGTATACATGATCTTATCTTCCCTGGAAGTAGAGAGAGGTTGAGGTTAAGGATGTGCCAGTTGTGAGAGGGTTCCCAGAAGTTTTTCCAGAGGACATTTATAGTTTGCCACCTGAGAAAGAGGTTGAGTTTAGCATAGACTTAGTGCAAGGTACAGGACCTATATCCATAGCACTATACAAGATGTCCCCTCTAGAGCTAGTTGAGTTGAAGAAACAGTTAAAGGAATTGCTCCAGAAGCAGTTTGTTAGGCCTAGTGTGTCTCCGTGGGGAGCGCCAATGTTGTTGGTGAAGAAGAAAGATGGTAGCATGAGGTTGTGTGTCGATTACCGACAGCTCAACAAGGTGACTATTAAGAATAGGTATCCTCTTCCTAGGATAGATGACCTTATGGACCAGCTGATAGGAGCTTGTGTGTTTTCTAAGATAGATTTGAGATCAGGCTATCACCAAATTCGGGTCAAGTCTGAGGACATTCCAAAGACTGCGTTCAGAACACGCTATGGCCATTATGCGTATCTAGTTATGCCTTTTGGTGTCACTAATGCCCCTGCTGTGTTCATGGACTACATGAACAAGATCTTCCATCCATACTTGGATAGGTTGTCTTCATAGATGATATCCTAGTATACTCTATGACTAAGGAGGAACATGAGGAACACTTGAGGATAGTCTTGGAAACCCTTAAGGAAAAACAGTTGTATGCCAAGTTGTCCAAGTGAGAGTTTTGGTTAGAAGAGGTGAGTTTCTTAGGACACATCATCTCTAAAGGAGGAATAGCCGTGGACCGAGCTAAGGTAGAAACCGTGCTCCATTGGGAAGCACCTAAGTCAGTGACCTAGGTTAGAAGTTTCTTGGGTTTAGCTGGGTACTATAGGAGGTTCATAGAGGGATTCTCTAAGATAGCTTTGCCTATGACCCGCCTTACTAAGAAAGGTCAGATCTTTGTGTGGGACTCTAAGTGTGAGGAAAGTTTTCAGGAGTTGAAGAATAGGTTGACATCTGCACCTGTGTTAGTGTTACCCAATCCTAGTGAACCTTTTGTAGTGTATTGTGATGCTTCTAAGCAATGTTTAGGTGGTGTGTTGATGCAGAATGGTCAGGTAGTAGCTTATGCTTCTAGGCAGCTTAAGACCCATGAGAAGAACTACCCTACTCATGACTTGGAGTTAGGAGCTGTAGTGTTTGCCTTAAAAATTTGGAGGCGTTATCTCTATGGAGCTAGATTTGAGGTCTTTAGTGATCATAAGAGTTTGAAATACCTGTTTGACCAAAAGGAGCTGAATATAAGACATGGATGGAATTTCTTAAGGATTATGAGTTTGAGTTGAGTTACCACCCAGGTAAGGCCAATGTAGTGGCTGATGCTTTGATTAGAAAAACCTTACATATTTCAGCCTTGATGGTTAGAGAGATGGATTTGATTGAGGAGTTTAGAGATTTGAGTTTAGCTTGGGAAGTTACCCCTAAGAGCATTAGGCTAGGAATGTTGAAAATCACTAGCAGTTTGATGGATCAGATTAGGGAAGGGCAGAAGATAGATGTATACCTTTTAGACCAGAGAGAGTTGATTGCTCAAGGTAGAAATCTCAGTTTTAAGGATGGGACAGATGGAATTTTGAGGTTCCAAGATAGAGTTTGTATACCTGATGTTCCAGAGCTTAGGAAGTTGATCCTTGAGGAAGGACATAGGAGTGGTTTGAGTGTTCACCCGAGAGCGACAAAGATGTATCAGGATCTGAAACGGATGTTTTGGTGGCCTAGGATGAAAAAGGATGTGGCTGAGTTTGTTTATGCTTGCCGAGTGTGTCAGAAGGCTAAGATAGAGCACCAAAAACCTTCAGGTAAGTTGCAACCTTTGAGTATTCTTGAGTGGAAGTGGGATAGTATCTCTATGGATTTTGTGTCTGGACTCCCTAGGACTCCAGCCGGTTGTGATGCCATATGGGTTGTTGTGGACAGGTTAACCAAATCTGCCCATTTCATTCCTATGAACATGGAATATCCATTAGAGAAGTTGACTGGGTTGTATATTAGAGAAATAGTTAGATTGCATGGTGTACCCTCTAGCATAGTTTCAGACAGAGATCCTAGATTTACCTCTAGATTTTGGAATAGTTTGCATGAGGCCTTAGGAACTAAGCTTAGATTGAGTTCAGCTTATCACCCACAGACCGATGGTCAGTCTGAGAGAACAATCCAATCCTTAGAAGACTTGTTGAGGGCGTGTGTGCTAGAGCAGACTGGTAGTTGGGATAAGTTTTTACCCTTTATATAGTTTACCTACAGCAATATAGCTTCCATTCCAGTAATGGGATGGCACCGTATGGGAGGAGGTGTAGGAGACCCTTGTGTTGGAATGAGCCTGGAGAGAATGTTGTGTTAGGACCTGAGGTAGTGCAAGAGACTACAGAGAAAGTGAGGATGATACAAGATAAGATGAGAGTGGCACAGAATAGGCAAAAGAGTTACCATGATAAGAGAAGAAAAACTCTCGAATTCCAGGAGGGGGATCATGTGTTCTTGCGAGTTACTCCAACAACTGGGGTTGGTAGAGTAATGAAAGCGAGGAAACTTACTCCTAGATTCATTGGCCCTTACCAAATTCTAAAAATAGTCGGTGAATTCGCCTACCAGATAGCCTTACCCCCGTTCTTGTCAAACCTTCATAATGTGTTTCATGTGTCTCAACTTCGAAAGTATGTTCCTGATCCAAGCTATATGATAGTACCCGATGTTATTCCACTAAAGGATAACTTGACCTTTGACGTGTTACCACTTCGGGTTGAAGATCGAAGGGTCAAGCAGCTGAGAGGGAAGGAAATTCCCTTGGTCAAGGTCATTTGGAGTGGAGCTACAGAACAAAGTGCTACGTGGGAGTTGGAGAGCAAGATGAAGGAGCCATACCCGCATCTATTTACTCAAGGTGAGTAGAAATTTTGAGGACGAAATTTTTATAAGGGAGTGGAATTATAACACCCTGCTTTTCACTTCTATGTCTATATGTGTTAATACTTAATTATAGATGTTTGCGTATGTTGTTTATGCCTATTTTTGATGCATAAGTTCATAGTTGTAGTAGTTCAGCCTTTAGGATAATCGATCCATTCGAGCTCAAATAACCTGTTTCACGGTTTTGGCCATATCTTGAGTTCTAGACATCCTTTTAGGGTGATCTTGGATGCGTTGGAAAGCTTAGATAATTATATACAAGTCTTATTCATGTGTCGAGGCTAAAAACATGTTTTATGAAAGGGAAATTGATTTGGGAAATCGATTTCCAGGTGAAGAAATCGATTTCCAGAAAGTGGAAATCGATTATTTAAAGGGCAAAATCGATTTCTTTGATAAGAAAATCGATTTGGCCAATGGAAAATCGATTTCCATGGTTGTGGAATCGATTCCCATGCGTGTCAGAGCTTGTGTACGCGTTTGGGTTACCGGGCTGTGCTATGTACGGCCTATTCGTCCTAAAACGTCCCTAACAATTATATATACATAACGTATGGCCTAAACCTAGTTTCTAAACCTGATTACACTCACAAGTTGCCTCTTCTCATCCCTAAGAGCTCTCACTGATCTCTTGTTATAGAAAACCCAAAAGGACGAATCCTGCTTTAGTGTTCTTCGTCAAGAACATGCCGTTGTTTGGCTAGTCTATCCCTGCTACTAGAGTTAATCTCCTAAGTTAGAAACCAAGGTGAGTTTCTAATCCTAGATTTGTTTTCCCTTTCAATCTTTAACTTAAAGATTGACTCTGCTCTCCAGTGTTGTGATCGTGATAGACTGCTGAACCCGTAAGAAGGAACCGTAGCAGAACTTGGCTCTGTTCTCTTTCTTTTAGGTTGCGAATCGTCATACCAGGTATGGGGGAGAAAATTGGTCATGAATATGTGGATTTTGGGATAGATTAAGATGAAGGGGTTAACCCATGACCCCTATGTATGCCTACGAATGCCTATGAATGTTGTTATGTTGTTTTCTGGCTTTATGAGTATTGATTGATGAATAATTTGATGTTATAACATGCTTATAACTATGAGTTCATGATTTATATGATTGTTGATGAATTGATGATGATGAGCATGTTGTTTATGCCATGATATGGTGTTTTGTTAACCTTATGCTATTAGAACATAGTTATAGGGAGAAAATAAATAGGCAATGTGAGATTGACGACCAAGGATTAGTTTGAGAACCCTTAGGTTATGATTTATGAGTGTTGGACTAATCAAATTGGTGATAAATAGCTTAGGCTCAAATGATATTTTAATTAGAGAACATAGACTGGTCCGATAGCGGAGAAAACCCGCTGCTGCATGATCTGACACCCAGAAATCGATTTCCAGCACATGGAAATCGATTTGAATCCTCCAAGAATCGACTTCCAAGATGTGGAAATCAATTTGGCCTTGTAGAAATCGATTTTCCTTGTTCAAAATCGATTGAGTAAATCGATTTGAACATGTTGAAATCGATTTGAAGCCTTGAGAAATCGATTCCAGAGATTGGAAATCGATTCTCACGTGACAGAAGCAGTTTTGACCTCTTATGCTTGATGGATAGTGTTATGTAGGCTTGTTATGATCTAAGGACTTTAAGTTACCCTTAGGAGCCTAAGAATACTTGATCTTTGATCTTACTTAACACTAGGATGTAACCCCATGGTTTAAAATAGAATGAGTTAGAGAAGAACATCATGAAATAATAAAGATGATAACGAAGATGCTGTTGATAATAGTAATGAGAAGTTATTATTAGTGATGATTGATGATGACCATCGTGGATAATCATGGTTAATAATCAATGTGATTGATTATGGTGGTGGATGGTTGTCATGTGTTTGCGTATTGATGAACATTGCACGCATCATACGTTGAAGTTGATATGTTAGGTGGAAAGCAAACGATGAATCGCGATAGTGGAGGCCACGATGGGTGTTATCCCGGCCTTGCAAGTACATTGAGTATGGAAGTTCCAGGTGACATGGGCTAGCTACCTATTGTCGGAGTAACCTAATGAATAAGCTGCAGTACCCTGACCAGCCACTACGCGTTACCAGGATTAGTGAGAGTGTTCGGGGATGGTCCATGGTCTGGCATATCATCCACGTTGATAACCGGACATGTACTCCTAATCGTCTTTCCAGAGTTAGAGTTGTTGGCCACATGCATACGGAGTAGTGATGTTGCATTCGCATTGACATGCATCCTTGATATATATAGATTATATCTGTGTTGATTGATGTATGTTGTATGCCATCTTAATTACTATTCTATTCCGTTTACATATATATATTCATGATTGTGTTTCTTACCCTTCTCTTTGTTATTCTTGTGCATATGTTATGGTATATGCAGAGGAGGGTGAGCATGCTGACGAGGAGTGGTCCCGAGGAGATCTCTCTCAGTAGTTAGGATTTATGATTTAGGTTATTCGGTTTTATTCCGATGTATTATCGGTATATGTATACCAGCTCCGATATGTGACATCGGGATTTGGGTTATGTTTATTATTTATGTTTTCCGCAGTTTGTTCTTAAAAGATTTTGATTATTTCAGATTCCTATGTTTTACTTTGTAGATGATGTGATGCACATTACCCTTGAGGATATGTTACATGTTTCTTGAAGAAGCCGAGATCTCTATCAACCTCTATTGGAGTGAAATTCCTTCTTCAAGCTTGAGATGTGATACTGTTCGTGACAATCAGAACTTGCAACCGTCTGCTGACAATTTCTGGAGCTTTGGGTGTTCAAAAGTACAGATCTTGGTATCGTTGGAAGGCTCAAAGAAATATCTGCAACTCTCGTAAAGAGGTCTAGAGTGAAATCGATCTCTATCTTTGTCAAAATGCATCAGTAAGTTGGTGACGTGGTGTCGTTCCTGACTTTCATACCTTTGTAGCTTCTGATGGCCATATATTGAGCTTATGGTGTTCGAATTGGATGAAACCGGAGTCTCATTAAAGCTAATATCCATATTAACAAGTTTCATGAAGACATCGAATCCTAATTTAGCCAGTGACAGGGTCAAAGAAGCATAATATGCTAAATGGTCAGAATGCTACGAGTTAAATAGCCCTGTGAATATGCCAAGTGGATAACCAAGCGCCTTAGCTCTTTTATGAACCATCCAATGAAGCTAATCAAGCGTCTACTAAGAATACAAAACATTATGATGGGTGGAGAAGCAATTTTGAATGAAGTATTAAGATATTCAAAGTCCAAGTTTGACCAGAAAATGAGGTAACCTTTTCAATAAAGTTCTGAAGCATCAAGTACTGTAATAGAAGAAGACAAAAACTTCAGCAACTCCTATAGAAGAAAGAGAGAAAAAGCGTGAATAAAGACAAAAGTAATAAAGCCGCAACAGCAAAAACACTGATGATTGAAGTCAAGCGTCTGCTGCCGATAATCAAGCGTCTGAAACGTCGTATTTTGAGGTACGCTCATCCTAGTGAAGTGATCCTGGTTTTTTTAGAAAGAAAAGAGAAATACCTACCTGTTTCCTGAAGATGTCGTGATCTGAATCAATCTCTATCTGAGTGAAATTCAAGCATGAGGTGTGATACTGTTTGTAACAATTCGAATATGCAACCTTCAGCTGAAAATTTCTGGAGTTTTAAGTTTTCAAAAGTATCGATCTTGGTAACGTTGGAAGGCTTAAAGAAATATCTGCAACTCCCGTCATGAGGTCAAGAGCGAAATCGATCTCTATCTTTGTCAAAATGCATCCGTAAGTTGGAGACGTGATGCCGTTCCTGACTGTCATACCTTTGTCGAATCTGATGGCCATAAATTGAGCTGATGGTGTTCGAATTAGATGAAACCGGTGTCTCATTAAAGCTAATATCCATATAAACAAGTTTCATGAAGACATCGAATCCTAATTCGGCCAGTAACAGGGTCAAAGAAGCATAATACGGTAAATGGTCAGAATGTACAAGTTAAATAGCCTTTTGAATGTGCCAAGTTGATAACCAAGCGCCTTAGCTCTTTTAAGAAGTGTCCAGTGATGCTAATCAAGCGTCTACTCAGAATACAGAACATTATGATGGGTGGAGAAGTAAATTTGAATGAAGTACTAAGATATTCAACGTCCAAGGTTGACCAGAAAATGAGGTACCCTTTTCAATAAAGTTCTGAAGCATCAAGTACTGTAATATAAGAATATACAAGCTTTAGCAACTCAAATAGAAGAAAGAGAAGAAAAGCGTGAATAACGACAAAAGTACAGAAGCAGCAATAGCAAAAAGACTGAAGATTGAAGTCAAACGTCTGCAGCCGATAATGAAGCGTCCGAAATGTCGTATTTTGAGGTACGTTCATCCTAATGATGTGATCTTGTTTTTTTAGCAATATAAGAGAAATACCTACCTGTTTCCTGAAGAAGTCGAGATCTGAATCAATCTCTATCTGAGTGAAATTCCTTCTTCAAGCGTGAGGTGTGATACTGTTCGTGGCAATTCTAATATGCAACTTTCTGCTGACAATTGATGGAGCTTTAGGTTTTCAAATGTATCGATATTGGTATCATTAGAAGGCTCAGAGAAATATCTGTAACTCTCGTGAAGAGGTCAAGAGCGAAATCGATATCTATCTTTGTCAAAATGCATCCGTAAGTTGGTGACATGATGCCGTTCCTGACTGTCATACCTTTGTAGCATATGGTGGCCACATATTGAGCTGATGGTATTAGAATT
The DNA here is from genome assembly GCA_039655645.1 of Ammopiptanthus mongolicus. Lineage (NCBI taxonomy): Eukaryota > Viridiplantae > Streptophyta > Magnoliopsida > Fabales > Fabaceae > Ammopiptanthus > Ammopiptanthus mongolicus. The sequence continues at coordinate 40,149,475 of CM077343.1, read as the reverse complement.
GGATGATACTAGTGCCTCATAAAGCTAATATCCGTATAGACAAGTTTCATGAATACATCGAATCCTAATTCGGTCAGTAACAGGGTCAAAGAAGCATAATAAGCTAAATGGTCAGAATGCTACGAGTTAAATAGCCTTTTGAAAGTGCCAAGTTGATAACCAAGTGCCTTAGCTCTTTTAAGAAGCGTCCAATGAAGCTAATCAAGCGTCTACTCAAAATACAGAACATTATGATGGGTGGAGAAGTAAATTTGAATGAAGTACTAAGATATTCAACGTCCAAGGTTGACCAGAAAATGAGGTACCCTTTTCAATAAAGTTCTGAAGCATCAAGTACTGTAATATAAGAATATAAAAGCTTCAGCAACTCTAATAGAAGAAAGAGAAGGAAAGCGTGAATAAAGACAAAAGTACAAAAGCGGCAACCGCAAAAACACTGAAGATTGAAGTCAAGCGTCTACTGCCGATAATCAAGAGTCCGAAATGCCATATTTTGAGGTATGCTCTTCCTAATTAAGTGATCTTTCTTTTGTTAGAAAGATAAGAGAAATACCTACATGTTACCTGTAGAAGCCGAGATCTGAATCAATCTCTATCTGAGTTAAATTCCTTCTTCAAGCATGAGATGTGATACTGTTCGTGACAATCAGAACATGCAACCGTCTGCTGACAATTTCTGGAGCTTTGGGTGTTCAAAAGTATCGATCTTGGTATCGTTGGAAGGCTCAAAGAAATCGATCTCCATGTTTGTCAAAATGCATCCGGAAGTTGGTGATGAGATGTCGTTCCTGACTGTCAAACCTATGTAGCGTCTGATGGCCATATATTGAGTTGATGGTGTTCGAATTGAATGAAACGTATTTCTCATATCTTTCTAACAAAACCAAGATCACTTCAATAGTTTGAGCGTACCTCAAAATACGACGTTTCGGACGCTTGATTATCGGTAGCAGACGCTAGACTTAAATCTTCAGTGTTTTTGCTGTTGCCGCTTTTGTACTTTTGTCTTTATTCTCGCTTTTCTTCTATTTCTTCTATTAGAGTTGCTCAAGCTTTTATATTCTTATATTACAGTACTTGATGCTTCAGAACTTTATTGAAAAGGGCACCTCATTTTCTGGTCAAGCTTGGACGTTGAATATCTTAATACTTCATTCAAAATTACTTCTCCACCCATCATAACGTTCTGTATTCTGAGAAGACGGTTGATTATCTTAACTGGACGCTTCCTAAATGAGCTCAGGCTCATGGTTATCCTCTTTGCACATTCACAAGTCTGTTTAAGTCGTAGCATTCTGACCATTGAGCGTATTATGCTTCTTTGACCCAGTTACTGGCCGAATTAGGATTCGATGTCTTCATGAAACTTTTTTATATGGATATTAGCTTTAATGAGACACTAGTTTCATCCAATTCATACGCCATCAGCTCAATAAATGGCCATCAGACGCTACAAAGGTATCACAGTCAGGAACGACATCACGTCACCAACTTACGGATGCATTTTGACAAAGATAGAGATAGATTTCGCTCTTGACCTCTTCATGAGAGTTGCAGATATTTGTTTGAGCCTTCCAACGATAACAAAATTGATACTTTTGAACACCCAAAGCTCCAGAAATTGTCCGCACACGGTTGCATGTTCTGATTGTCATGAACAGTATCACATCTTAAGCTGGAAGAAGGAATTTCACACCGATAGAGATTGATACAGATCTCGGCATCTTCATTAAACATGTAGGTATTACTCTTTTCTTTCTAAAAAAACCAAGATCACTTCATTAGGATGAGCGTACCTCAAAATACGATGTTTCGGACGCTTGATTATCGGCAGCAGAAGCCTGACTTCAATCTTCAGTGTTTTTGTTGTTGCCGCTTTTGTACTTTTGTCTTTATTCACGCTTTTATTCCCTTTCTTCTATTAGAGTTGCTGAAGCTGTTATATTCTTATATTACAGTACTTGATGCTTCAGAACTTTATTGAAAAGGGTACCTCATTTTCTGGTCAAGCTTGGACGTTGAATATCTTAATACTTCATTCAAAATCACTTCTCCACCCATCATAACGTTCTGTATTCTGAGAAGACGCCTGATTAGCATTACTGGAAGCTTCTTGAATGAGCTAAGGCGCTTGATTATCCGCTTTGCACATTCAAAAGTCTGTTTAACTCGTAGCATTCTGACCATTTAGCGTATTATGCTTCTTTGACCCAGTTACAGGCCGAATTAGGATTCGATGTCTTCATGAAACTTGTTTATATGGATATTAGCTTTAATGAGACGTCGGTATCATCTAGTTCGAACACCATCAGCTCAATCTATGGCCATTAGACGCTACAACGGTATGACAGTCTAGAATGGCATCACGTCACCAACTTACGAATGCATTTTAACAAAGATAGAGATCGATTTCGATCTTGACTTCTTCACGAGAGTTGCAGATATTATTTGAGACTTCCAACGATACCAAGATCGATACTTTTGAACACCCAAAGCTCCAGAAATTGTCAGCAGACGGTTGCATGTTCTGATTGTCTCGAACAGTATCACATCTCAAGCTGGGAGATTCGATAGAGATTGATACAGATCTTGGCTTCTTCAAGAACCATGTAGGTATTTCTCTTATCTTTCTAACATAACCAAGATCACTTCATTAGGATGAGCGTACGTCAAAATACGACGTTTCGGATGCTTGATTATCGGCAGCAGACGCTAGACTTAAATCTTCAGTGTTTTTGCTGTTGCCGCTTTTGTACTTTTGTATTTATTCACGCTCTTCTTATCCTTCTTCTATTAGAGTTGCTAAAGGTTTTATATTCTTATATTACAGTACTTGATGCTTCAGAACTTTATTGAAAAGGGTACCTCATTTTCTGGTCAAGCTTGGACGTTGAATATCTTAATACTTCATTCAAAATTTCTTCTCCTCCCATCATAATGCTCTGTATTTTGAGAAGACGCTTGATTAGCATCACTGGACGCTTCTTGAATGAGCTAAGGCGCTTGGTTATCCACTTTGCACATTCACAAGTAAATTTAACTCGTAGCATTCTGACCATTGAGCGTATTATGCTTCTTTGACCCTGTTACTGGCCGAATTAGGATTCGATGTCTGTATGAAACTTGTTTATATGGATATTAGATGTAATGAGACACCGGTTTCATCCAATTCAAACACCATCAGCTCAATATATGGCCATCAGACGCTACAAAGGTAAGACTGTCAGGAACGGCATCACGTCATCAACTTACCGATGCATTTTGACAAATATAGAGATAGATTTCGCTCTTGACCTTTTCACGAGAGTTGCAGATATTTCTTTGAGCCATCCAACGATATTAAGATCGATACTTTTGAACACCCAAACCTCTAGAAATTGTCAGCAGACGGTTGCTTGTTCTGATTGTCACGAACAGTATCACATCTCAAGCTTGAAGAAGGAATTTCACTCAGATAAAGATGGATTCAGATCTCGGCGTCTACAGGAAACATGTAGGTATTTCTCTTACCTTTCTAAAAAAACCAAGATCACTTCATTAAGACAGCGTACCTCAAAATACGACGTTTCAGATGCTTGATTATCGGCAGTAGACGCTAGACTTAAATCTTGAGTGTTTTTGCTGTTGCCGCTTTTGTACTTTTGAATTTATTCACGCTTTTCTTCTCCTTCTTCTATTAGAGTTGCCGAAGGTTTTATATTCTTATATTACAGTACTTGATGCTTCAGAACTTTATTGAAAAGGGTACCTCATTTTCTGGTCAAGCTTGGACGTTGAATATCTTAAAACATCATTCAAAATTACTTCTCCACCCATCATAATGTTCTGTATTCTGAGAAGACGCTTGATTAGCTTCACTGGACGCTTCTTAAATGAGCTAAGGCGCTTGGTTATCCGCTTTGCACATTCACAAGTCTATTTAACTCGTAGCATTCTGACCATTTAGCGTATTATGCTTCTTTGACACTATTACTGGCCGAATTAGGATTCGATGTCTTCATGAAACTTGTTTATATGGATATTAACTTTAGTGAGACACCGGTTTCATTCAACTCAAACACCATGAGCTCAATGTATGGCCATCAGACGCTACAAAGGTATCACAGTCAGGAACGACATCACGTCACCAACTTACGGATGCATTTTGACAAATATAAATATCGATTTCACTCTTGACCTGTTCACGAGAGTTGCAGATATTTCTTTGAGCCTTCCAACGATACGAAAATCGATACTTTTGAACACCCAAAGCTCCAGAAATTGTCAGCAGACGGTTGCAAGTTCTGATTTTCACGAATAGTATCACACGGTACTTCTCTTATCTTTCTAACAAAACCAAGATCACTTCATTAGGATGAGCATACCTCAAAATATGACGTTTCAGACACTTGATAATCGGTAGTAGTCGCTTGACTTCAATCTTCAGGATTTTTGCTTTTGCAGCTTTTTTACTTTTGTCTTTATTCACGCTTTTTTTCTCTTTGTTCTATTAGAGTTGCTGAAGCTTTTGTCTTTTTCTATTACAGTACTTGATGCTTCAGAACTTTATTGAAAAGACTCATTTTCTAGTCAAGCTTGGACTTTGAATATCTTAATACTTCATTCAAAATTACTTCTCCACCCATCATAATGTTCTATATTCTGAGTAATGCTTGATTAGCTTCACTGGACTCTTCTTAAAAATGCTAAGACGCTTGGCTATCCACTTGGCACATTCACTAGGCAATTTAACACGTAGCGTTGTGACCATTTAGCGTATTATGCTTCTTTGACCATGTTACTAGCCGAATTAGGATTCGATGTCTTCATGAAACTTGTTTATATCGATATTAACTTCAGTGAGACACCGGTTTCATCCAATTAAAACACCATCAGCTCAATATATGGCCATCAGATGCTACAAAGGTATGACAGTCAGGAACGGCATCATGTCACCAACTTACGAATGCATTTTAACAAAGATAGAGATCGATTTCGCTCTTGACCTCTTCACGATATTTACAGATATTCTTTGAGACTTACAACGATACCAAGATTGATACTTTTGAACACCCAAAGCTCAAGAAATTGTCAGCAGACGGTTGCATGTTCTGATTGTCTCGAACAGTATCACATCTCAAGCTGGAAGAAGGAATTTCACTCCGATAGAGATTGATACTGATCTTGGCTTCTTCAGGAAACATGTAGGTATTTTCCTTATCTTTATAACAAAACAAAGATCACTTCATTAGGACGAGCGTACGTCAAAATACGATGTTTCGGATGCTTGATTATCGGCAGTAGACGCTAGACTTAAATCTTCAGTGTTTTTGCTGTTGCCGCTTTTGTAAATTTGTCTTTATTCACGCTTTTCTTTGCTTTCTTCTATTGGAGTTGCTGAAGCTTTTATATTCTTATATTACAGTACTTGATGCTTCTGAACTTTATTGAAAAGGGTACCTCATTTTCTGGTCAAGCTTGGACTTTGAATATCTTAATACTTCATTCAAAATTACTTCTCCACCCATCATAATGTTCTGTATTCTGAGTGAACGCTTGATTAGCTTCACTGGACTCTTCTTAAAAGAGCTAAGACGCTTCGTTATCCACTTGGGACATTCACTAGGCTATTTAACTCATAGCGTTCTGACCATTTAGCGTATTATGCTTCTTTGACTTTGTTACTAGCCGAATTAGGATTCGATGTCTTCAAGAAAATTGTTTATATGGATATTAAATTTAGTGAGACACCGGTTTCATCCAATTCAAACACCATCAGCTCAATATATGGCCATCAGACGCTACAAAGGTATGACAGTCAGGAACGGCATCACGTCACCAACTTACGAATGCATTTTAACAAAGTTAGAGATCGATTTCGCTCTTGACCTCTTCACGATAGTTACAGATATTCTTTGTGACTTACAACGATACCAAGATCGATACTTTTGAACACCCAAAGCTCAAGAAATTGTCAGCAGACGGTTGCATGTTCTGATTGTCTCGAACAGTATCACATCTCAAGCTGGAAGAAGGAATTTTACTCCGATAGAGATTGATACAGATCTCGGCATCTTCAGGAAACATGTAGGTATTACTCTTTTCTTTCTAACAAAACCTAGATCACTTCATTAGGACGAGTGTACCTAGAAATACGACGTTTCGGACGCATGATTATCGGCAGTAGAAGTTTGACTTCAATCTTCAGTGTTTTTGCTGTTGCCGCTTTTGTACTTTTGTCTTTATTCACACTTTTCTTCCCTTTCTTCTATTAGAGTTGTACAAGCTTTTATATTCTTATATTACAGTACTTGATGCTTCAGAACTTTATTGAAAAGGGTAACTCATTTTCTGGTCAAGCTTGGACGTTGAATATCTTAATACTTCATTCAAAATTACTTCTCCACCCATCTTAAAGTTCTGTATTCGGAGATGACGTTTGATTAGCTTCACTAGACACTTCTTAAATGAGCTAAGGCGCTTGGTTATCCGCTTTGTACATTCACAAGTCTGTTTAAGTCATAGCATTTTGACCAATTCGCGTATTATGCTTCTTTGACCCTGTTGCTGGCCGAATTAGGATTCGATGTCTTCATGAAACTTGTTTATACGGATATTAGCTTTAATGGGACACTGGTTTCATCCAATTCGAACACCATCGGCTCAATATATGGCCATTAGACGCTACAAAGGTATGACAATCAGGAACGACATCACGTCACCAACTTACGAATGCATTTTAACAAAGATAGAGATCGATTTCACTCTTGACCTCTTCACGATAGTTACAGATATTCTTTGTGACTTACAACGATACCAATATCGATACTTTTGAACACCCAAAGCTCCAGAAATTGTCCGCACACGGTTGCATGTTCTGATTGTCATGAACAGTATCACATCTTAAGCTGGAAGAAGGAATTTCACACCGATAGAGATTGATACAGATCTCGGCATCTTCATTAAACATGTAGGTATTACTCTTTTCTTTCTAAAAAAACCAAGATCACTTCATTAGGATGAGCGTACCTCAAAATACGATGTTTCGGACGCTTGATTATCGGCAGCAGAAGCCTGACTTCAATCTTCAGTGTTTTTGTTGTTGCCGCTTTTGTACTTTTGTCCTTATTCACGCTTTTATTCCCTTTCTTCTATTAGAGTTGCTGAAGCTGTTATATTCTTATATTACAGTACTTGATGCTTCAGAACTTTATTGAAAAGGGTACCTCATTTTCTGGTCAAGCTTGGACGTTGAATATCTTAATACTTCATTCAAAATCACTTCTCCACCCATCATAACGTTCTGTATTCTGAGAAGACGCCTGATTAGCTTTACTGGAAGCTTCTTAAATGAGCTAAGGCGCTTGATTATCCGCTTTGCACATTCAAAAGTCTGTTTAACTCGTAGCATTCTGACCATTTAGCGTATTATGCTTCTTTGACCCAGTTACAGGCCGAATTAGGATTCGATGTCTTCATGAAACTTGTTTATATGGATATTAGCTTTAATGAGACGTCGGTATCGTCCAGTTCGAACACCATCAGCTCAATCTATGGCCATTAGACGCTACAACGGTATGACAGTCTAGAATGGCATCACGTCACCAACTTACGAATGCATTTTAACAAAGATAGAGATCGATTTCGATCTTGACTTCTTCACGAGAGTTGCAGATATTATTTGAGACTTCCAACGATACCAAGATCGATACTTTTGAACACCCAAAGCTCCAGAAATTGTCAGCAGACGGTTGCATGTTCTGATTGTCACGAACAGTATCACATCTCAAGCTGGGAGATTCGATAGAGATTGATAAAGATCTTGGCTTCTTCAAGAAACATGTAGGTATTTCTCTTATCTTTCTAACAAAACCAAGATCACTTCATTAGGATGAGCGTACGTCAAAATACGACGTTTCGGATGCTTGATTATCGGCAGCAGACGCTAGACTTAAATCTTCAGTGTTTTTGCTGTTGCCGCTTTTGTACTTTTGTATTTATTCACGCTCTTCTTATCCTTCTTCTATTAGAGTTGCTAAAGGTTTTATATTCTTATATTACAGTACTTGATGCTTCAGAACTTTATTGAAAAGGGTACCTCATTTTCTGGTCAAGCTTGGACGTTGAATATCTTAATACTTCATTCAAAATTTCTTCTCCTCCCATCATAATGCTCTGTATTTTGAGAAGACGCTTGATTAGCATCACTGGACGCTTCTTGAATGAGCTAAGGCGCTTGGTTATCCACTTTGCACATTCACAAGTAAATTTAACTCGTAGCATTCTGACCATTGAGCGTATTATGCTTCTTTGACCCTGTTACTGGCCGAATTAGGATTCGATGTCTGTATGAAACTTGTTTATATGGATATTAGATGTAATGAGACACCGGTTTCATCCAATTCAAACACCATCAGCTCAATATATGGCCATCAGACGCTACAAAGGTACGACTGTCAGGAACGGCATCACGTCATCAACTTACCGATGCATTTTGACAAATATAGAGATAGATTTCGCTCTTGACCTTTTCACGAGAGTTGCAGATATTTCTTTGAGCCATCCAACGATATTAAGATCGATACTTTTGAACACCCAAACCTCTAGAAATTGTCAGCAGACGGTTGCTTGTTCTGATTGTCACGAACAGTATCACATCTCAAGCTTGAAGAAGGAATTTCACTCAGATAAAGATGGATTCAGATCTCGGCGTCTACAGGAAACATGTAGGTATTTCTCTTACCTTTCTAAAAAAACCAAGATCACTTCATTAAGACGTGCGTACCTCAAAATACGACGTTTCAGATGCTTGATTATCGGCAGTAGACGCTAGACTTAAATCTTGAGTGTTTTTGCTGTTGCCGCTTTTGTACTTTTGAATTTATTCACGCTTTTCTTCTCCTTCTTCTATTAGAGCTGCCGAAGGTTTTATATTCTTATATTACAGTACTTGATGCTTCAGAACTTTATTGAAAAGGGTACCTCATTTTCTGGTCAAGCTTGGACGTTGAATATCTTAAAACATCATTCAAAATTACTTCTCCACCCATCATAATGTTCTGTATTCTGAGAAGACGCTTGATTAGCTTCACTGGACGCTTCTTAAATGAGCTAAGGCGCTTGGTTATCCGCTTTGCACATTCACAAGTCTATTTAACTCGTAGCATTCTGACCATTTAGCGTATTATGCTTCTTTGACACTATTACTGGCCGAATTAGGATTCGATGTCTTCATGAAACATGTTTATATGGATATTAACTTTAGTGAGACACCGGTTTCATTCAACTCAAACACCATGAGCTCAATGTATGGCCATCAGACGCTACAAAGGTATCACAGTCAGGAACGACATCACGTCACCAACTTACGGATGCATTTTGACAAATATAAATATCGATTTCACTCTTGACCTGTTCACGAGAGTTGCAGATATTTCTTTGAGCCTTCCAACGATACGAAAATCGATACTTTTGAACACCCAAAGCTCCAGAAATTGTCAGCAGACGGTTGCAAGTTCTGATTTTCACGAATAGTATCACACGGTACTTCTCTTATCTTTCTAACAAAACCAAGATCACTTCATTAGGATGAGCATACCTCAAAATATGACGTTTCAGACACTTGATAATCGGTAGTAGTCGCTTGACTTCAATCTTCAGGATTTTTGCTTTTGCAGCTTTTTTACTTTTGTCTTTATTCACGCTTTTTTTCTCTTTGTTCTATTAGAGTTGCTGAAGCTTTTGTCTTTTTCTATTACAGTACTTGATGCTTCAGAACTTTATTGAAAAGACTCATTTTCTAGTCAAGCTTGGACTTTGAATATCTTAATACTTCATTCAAAATTACTTCTCCACCCATCATAATGTTCTATATTCTGAGTAATGCTTGATTAGCTTCACTGGACTCTTCTTAAAAATGCTAAGACGCTTGGCTATCCACTTGGCACATTCACTAGGCAATTTAACACGTAGCGTTGTGACCATTTAGCGTATTATGCTTCTTTGACCATGTTACTAGCCGAATTAGGATTCGATGTCTTCATGAAACTTGTTTATATCGATATTAACTTCAGTGAGACACCGGTTTCATCCAATTAAAACACCATCAGCTCAATATATGGCCATCAGATGCTACAAAGGTATGACAGTCAGGAACGGCATCATGTCACCAACTTACGAATGCATTTTAACAAAGATAGAGATCGATTTCGCTCTTGACCTCTTCACGATATTTACAGATATTCTTTGAGACTTACAACGATACCAAGATTGATACTTTTGAACACCCAAAGCTCAAGAAATTGTCAGCAGACGGTTGCATGTTCTGATTGTCTCGAACAGTATCACATCTCAAGCTGGAAGAAGGAATTTCACTCCGATAGAGATTGATACTGATCTTGGCTTCTTCAGGAAACATGTAGGTATTTTCCTTATCTTTCTAACAAAACAAAGATCACTTCATTAGGACGAGCGTACGTCAAAATACGATGTTTCGGATGCTTGATTATCGGCAGTAGACGCTAGACTTAAATCTTCAGTGTTTTTGCTGTTGCCGCTTTTGTAAATTTGTCTTTATTCACGCTTTTCTTTGCTTTCTTCTATTGGAGTTGCTGAAGCTTTTATATTCTTATATTACAGTACTTGATGCTTCTGAACTTTATTGAAAAGGGTACCTCATTTTCTGGTCAAGCTTGGACTTTGAATATCTTAATACTTCATTCAAAATTACTTCTCCACCCATCATAATGTTCTGTATTCTGAGTGAACGCTTGATTAGCTTCACTGGACTCTTCTTAAAAGAGCTAAGACGCTTCGTTATCCACTTGGGACATTCACTAGGCTATTTAACTCATAGCGTTCTGACCATTTAGCGTATTATGCTTCTTTGACTTTGTTACTAGCCGAATTAGGATTCGATGTCTTCAAGAAAATTGTTTATATGGATATTAAATTTAGTGAGACACCGGTTTCATCCAATTCAAACACCATCAGCTCAATATATGGCCATCAGACGCTACAAAGGTATGACAGTCAGGAACGGCATCACGTCACCAACTTACGAATGCATTTTAACAAAGTTAGAGATCGATTTCGCTCTTGACCTCTTCACGATAGTTACAGATATTCTTTGTGACTTACAACGATACCAAGATCGATACTTTTGAACACCCAAAGCTCAAGAAATTGTCAGCAGACGGTTGCATGTTCTGATTGTCTCGAACAGTATCACATCTCAAGCTGGAAGAAGGAATTTTACTCCGATAGAGATTGATACAGATCTCGGCATCTTCAGGAAACATGTAGGTATTACTCTTTTCTTTCTAACAAAACCTAGATCACTTCATTAGGACGAGTGTACCTAGAAATACGACGTTTCGGACGCATGATTATCGGCAGTAGAAGTTTGACTTCAATCTTCAGTGTTTTTGCTGTTGCCGCTTTTGTACCTTTGTCTTTATTCACACTTTTCTTCCCTTTCTTCTATTAGAGTTGTACAAGCTTTTATATTCTTATATTATAGTACTTGATGCTTCAGAACTTTATTGAAAAGGGTAACTCATTTTCTGGTCAAGCTTGGACGTTGAATATCTTAATACTTCATTCAAAATTACTTCTCCACCCATCTTAAAGTTCTGTATTCGGAGATGACGTTTGATTAGCTTCACTGGACACTTCTTAAATGAGCTAAGGCGCTTGGTTATCCGCTTTGTACATTCACAAGTCTGTTTAAGTCATAGCATTTTGACCAATTCGCGTATTATGCTTCTTTGACCCTGTTGCTGGCCGAATTAGGATTCGATGTCTTCATGAAACTTGTTGATACGGATATTAGCTTTAATGGGACACTGGTTTCATCCAATTCGAACACCATCGGCTCAATATATGGCCATTAGACGCTACAAAGGTATGACAATCAGGAACGGCATCACGTCACCAACTTACGAATGCATTTTAACAAAGATAGAGATCGATTTCACTCTTGACCTCTTCACGATAGTTACAGATATTCTTTGTGACTTACAACGATACCAATATCGATACTTTTGAACACCCAAAGCTCAAGAAATTGTCTGCAGACGGTTGCATGTTCTGATTGTCTCGAACAGTATCACATCTCAAGCTGGAAGAAGGAATTTTACTCCGATAGAGATTGATACAGATCTCGGCATCTTCAGGAAACATGTAGGTATTACTCTTCTCTTTCTAACAAAACCTGGATCACTTCATTAGGACTAGCGTACCTAGAAATACGACATTTCAGACGCATGATTATCGACAGTAGAAGTTTGACTTCAATCTTCAGTGTTTTTACTGTTGCCGCTTTTGTACTTTTGTCTTTATTCACACTTTTCTTCCCTTTCTTCTATTAGAGTTGTAGAAGCTTTTATATTCTTATATTACAGTACTTGATGCTTCAGAACTTTATTGAAAAGAGTAACTCAATTTCTGGTCAAGCTTGGTCGTTGAATATCTTAATACTTCATTCAAAATTACTTCTCCACCCATCATAAAGTTCTGTATTCGGAGATGACGTTTGATTAGCTTCACTGGACACTTCTTAAATGAGCTAAGGCACTTGGTTATCCGCTTTGCACATTCACAAGTCTGTTTAAGTCATAGCATTTTGACCAATTCGCGTATTATGCTTCTTTGACCCTGTTGCTGGCCGAATTAGGATTCGATGTCTTCATGAAACTTGTTTATACGGATATTAGCTTTAATGGGACACTGGTTTCATCCAATTCGAACACCATCGGCTCAATATATGGCCATTAGACGCTACAAAGGTATGACAGTCAGGAACGGCATCACGTCACCAACTTACGAATGCATTTAAACAAAGATAGAGATCGAATTCACTCTTGACCTCTTCACGATCGTTACAGATATTCTTTGAGACTTACAACGATACCAAGATCGATACTTTTGAACACCCAAAGCTCCAGAAATTGTCAGCGGACGGTTGCATGTTCTGATTGTATCGAACAGTATCACATCTCAAGCTAGAAGAAGGAATTTCACTCCGATAGAGATTGATACAGATCTTGGCTTCTTCAGGAAACATGTAGGTAATTCTCTTATCTTTCTAACAAAACCAAGATCACTTCATTAGGACGAGCGTACGTCAAAATACGACGTTTCGGATGCTTGATTATCGCCAGCAGACGCTAGACTTAAATCTTTAGTGTTTTTGCTGTTGCCGCTCTTGTAATTTTGCCTTTATTCACGCTTTTCTTCGCTTTCTTCTATTGGAGTTGATAAAGCTTTAATATTCTTATATTACAGTACTTGATGCTTCAGAACTTTATTGAAAAGGGTAACTCATTTTCTGGTCAAGCTTGGACGTTGAATATCTTAATAATTCATTCAAAATTACTTCTCCACCCATCATAAAGTTCTGTATTCGGAGATGACGTTTGATTAGCTTCACTGGACACTTCTTAAATGAGCTAAGGCACTTGGTTATCCGCTTTGCACATTCACAAGTCTGTTTAAGTCATAGCATTTTGACCAATTCGCGTATTATGCTTCTTTGACCCTGTTGCTGGCCGAATTAGGATTCGATGTCTTCATGAAACTTGTTTATACGGATATTAGCTTTAATGGGACACTGGTTTCATCCAATTCGAACACCATCGGCTCAATATATGGCCATTAGACGCTACAAAGGTATGACAGTCAGGAACGGCATCACGTCACCAACATACGAATGCATTTTAACAAAGATAGAGATCGATTTCGCTCTTGACCTCTTCACGATAGTTACAGATATTCTTTGCGACTTACAATGATACCAAGATCGATACTTTTGAACACCCAAAGCTCAAGAAATTGTTAGCAGACGGTTGCATGTTCTGATTGTCTCGAACAGTATCACATCTCACGCTGGAAGAAGGAATTTTACTCCGATAGAGATTGATACAGATCTTGGCATCTTCAGGAAACATGTAGGTATTACTCTTTTCTTTCTAACAAAACCTAGATCACTTCATTAGGATGAGCGTACCTAGAAATACGACGTTTCGGACGCATGATTATCGGCAGTAGATGTTTGACTTCAATCTTCAGTGTTTTTGCTGTTGCCGCTTTTGTACTTTTGTCTTTATTCACACTTTTCTTCCCTTTCTTCTATTAGATTTGTACAAGCTTTTATATTCTTATATTACAGTACTTGATGCTTCAGAACTTTATTGAAAAGGGTAACTCATTTTCTGGTCAAGCTTGGACGTTGAATATCTTAATAATTCATTCAAAATTACTTCTCCACCCATCATAAAGTTCTGTATTCGGAGATGACGTTTGATTAGCTTCACTGGACACTTCTTAAATGAGCTAAGGCGCTTGGTTATCCGCTTTGCACATTCACAAGTCTGTTTAACTCGTAGCATTCTGACCATTTAGCGTATTATGCTTCTTTGACCCTCTTACTGGCCGAATTAGGATTCGATGTCTGAATGAAACTAGTTTATATGGATATTAGCTTTAATGAGACACCAGTTTCATCCAATTCGAACACCATCAACTCAATATATGGCCATCAGACGCTACAGAGGTATGACAGTCAGGAACGGCATCACGTCACCAACTTACGGATGCATTTTGACAAAGATAGAGATAGATTTCGCTCCTGACCTTTTCACGAGTTTCAGATAATTCTTTGAGCCATCCAACGATATCAATATCGATACTTTTGAACACCCAAAGCTCCAGAAATTGTCAACAGACAGCTGCATGTTCTGATTGTCACGAACAGTATCACATCTCAAGCTTGAAGAAGGAATTTCACTCAGATAGAGATTGATTCAGATCTCGGCGTCTATAGGAAACATGTAGGTATTTCTCTTATCTTTCTAAAAAAACCAAAATCTCTTCATTAGGATGAGCATCCCTCAAAATACGACGTTATTGAAAAGGGTACCTCATTTTCTGGTCAAGCTTGGACTTTGAATATCTTAATACTTCATTCAAAATTACTTCTCCACCCATCATAACGTTCTGTATTCTGAGTGACTGCTTGATTAGCTTCACTGGACTCTTCTTAAAAGAGCTAAGGCGCTTGGTTATCCACTTGGCACATTCACAAGGCTATTTAACTCGTAGCATTCTGACCATTTAGCGTATTATGCTTCTTTGACCTTGTTACTGGCCGAATTAGGATTCGATGTCTTCATGAAACTTGTTTATATGGATATTAGCTTTAATGGGACACTGGTTTCATCCAATTCGAACACCATCAGCTCAATATATGGCCATCAGACGCTACAAAGGTATGACAGTCAGGAACGGCATCACGTCACCAACTTACGGATGCATTTTGACAAAGATAGAGATCGATTTCGCTCTTGACCTCTTCACGAGAGTTGCAGATATTCTTTGAGACTTCCAACGATACCAAGATCGATACTTTTGAACACCCAAAGCTCCAGAAATTGTCAGCAGACGGTTGCATGTTCTGATTGTCACGAACAGTATCACATCTCAAGCTTGAAGAAGGAATTTCACTCAGATAGAGATTGATTCAGATCTCGGCGTCTACAGGAAACATGTAGGTATTTCTCTTATCTTTCTAAAAAAACCAAATCACTTCATTAGGATGAGCGTACCTCAAAATACGACGTTTCGGACGCTTGATTATCGGCAGCAGACGCTTGACTTCAATCTTCAGTGTTTTTGCTGTTGCCGCTTTTGTACATTTGTCTTTATTCACGCTTTTCTTCCCTTTCTTCTATTGATTTGCTGAAGCTTTTATATTCTTATATTACAGTACTTGATGCTTCAGAACTTTATTGAAAAGGGTACCTCATTTTCTGGTCAAGCTTGGACGTTGAATATCTTAATACTTCATTCAAAATTACTTCTCCACCCATCATAACGTTCTGTATTCTGAGATGACGCTTGATTAGCTTCACTGGACACTTCTTAAATGAGCTAAGGCGCTTGGTTATCCGCTTTGCACATCCACAAGTCTATTTAACTCGTAGCATTCTGACCATTTAGCATATTATGCTTCTTTGACCCTGTTACTGGCCGAATTAGGATTTGATGTCTTCATGAAACTTGTTTATATGGATATTAACTTTAGTGACACACCGGTTTCATCCAATTAGAACACCATGAGCTCAATAGATGGCCATCAGACGCTACAAAGGTATGACAGTTAGGAACGGCATCACGTCACCAACTTACGGATGCATTTTGACAAATATAGAGATAGATTTCGCTCCTGACCTTTTCACGAGAGTTGCAGATAATTCTTTGAGCCATCCAACGATATCAATATTGATACTTTTGAACACCCAAACATCCAGAAATTGTCAACGGACTGCTGCATGTTCTGATTGTCACGAACAGTATCACATCTCAAGCTTGAAGAAGGAATTTCACTCAGATAGAGATTGATTCAGATCTCGGCGTCTATAGGAAACATGTAGGTATTTCTCTTATCTTTCTAAAAAAACCAAAATCTCTTCATTAGGATAAGCGTCCCTCAAAATACGACGTTTCGGACGCTTGATTATCGGCAGCAGACGCTTGACTTCAATCTTCAGTCTTTTTGCTGTTGCAGCTTTTGTACTTTTGTCTTTTTTCACCCTTTTTTTCTCTTTCTTCTCTTAGAGTTTCTGAAGGTTTTGTCTTCTTCTATTACAGTACTTGATGCTTCAGAACTTTATTGAAAAGGGTACCTCATTTTCTGGTCAAGCTTGGACGTTGAATATCTTAATACTTCATTCAAAATTACTTCTCCACCCATCATAATGCTCTGTATTCTGAGAAGACGATTGATTAGCTTCACTGGACACTTCTTAAATGAGCTAAGGCGCTTGGTTATCCGCTTTGCACATCCACAAGTCTATTTAACTCGTAGCATTCTGACCATTTAGTGTATTATGCTTCTTTGACCCTGTTACTGTCCGAATTAGGATTTGATGTCTTCATGAAACTTGTTTATATGGATATTAACTTTAGTGACACACCGGTTTCATCCAATTAGAACACCATGAGCTCAATAGATGGCCATCAGACGCTACAAAGGTATGACAGTTAGGAACGGCATCACGTCACCAACTTACGGATGCATTTTGACAAATATAAATATCGATTTCACTATTGACCTCTTCACGGGAGTTTTAGAAATTTCATTGAGCCTTCCAACGATACGAAGATCAATAATTTTGAACCTCGAAAACTCCAGAAATTGTCAGCAGACGGTTGTAGGTTCTGATTGTCACGAACAGTATCACATCTCAAGCTTGAAGAAGGAATTTCACTCGGATAGAGATTGATTCAGATCTCGGCGTCTACAGGAAACATGTAGGTATTTCTCTTATCTTTATAAAAAACCAAAATCACTTCATTAGGATGAGCATCCATCAAAATACGACGTTTCGGACGCTTGATTATCGGCAGCAGACGCTTGACTTCAATCTTCAGTCTTTTTGCTGTTGCAGCTTTTGTACTTTTGTCTTTATTCACGCTTTTTTTCTCTTTCTTCTATTGCAGTTGCTGAAGGAGTTGTCTTCTTCTATTACAGTACTTGAAGTTTCAGAACTTTATTGAAAAGGGTACCTCATTTTCTGGTCAAGCTTGAACTTTGAATATCTTAATACTTCATTCAAAATTGCTTCTCAACCCATCATAACGTTCTGTATTCTGAGTAGACGCTTGATTAGCTTCACTGGACGTTTCTTCAAAGAGCTAAGGCGCTTTGTTATCCACTTTGCACATTCACAAGGCTATTTAACTCGTAGAATTCTGACCATTTAGCGTATTATGCTTCTTTTACCTTGTCACTGGCCATCAGACGCGACAAAGGTGTGATAGTCAGGAACGGCATCACATCACCAACTTACCGATGCATTTTGACAAAGATAGAGATAGATTTCGCTCTTGACCTCTTCACGAGAGTTGCAGATATTTCTTTGAGCCTTCCAACGATACCAAAATCGATACTTTTGAACACCCAAAGCTCCAGAAATTGTCAACAGACGGCTGCATGTTCTGATTGTCACGAACAGTATCACATCTCAAGCTTGAAGAAGGAATTTCACTCAGATAGAGATTGATTCAGATCTCGGCGTCTACAGGAAACATGTAGGTATTTCTCTTATCTTTATAAAAAACCAAAATCACTTCATTAGGATGAGCATCCCTCAAAATACGACGTTTCGGACGCTTGATTATCGGCAGCAGACGCTTGACTTCAATCTTCAGTGTTTTTGCTGTTGCCGCTTTTGTAATTTTGTCTTTACTCACGCTTTTCTTCGCTTTCTTCTATTGGTGTTGCTGAAGCTTTTATATTCTTATATTACAGTACTTGATGCTTCAGAACTTTATTGAAAAGGGTACCTCATTTTCTGGTCAAGCTTGGACGTTGAATATCTTAATACTTCATTCAAAATTACTTCTCCACCCATCATAACGCTCTGTATTCTGAGAAGACGCTTGATTAGCTTCACTGGACACTTCTTAAATGAGCTAAGGCGCTTGGTTATCCGCTTTGCACATTCACAAGTCTGTTTAACTCGTAGCATTCTGACCATTTAGCGTATTATGCTTCTTTGACCCTGTTACTGGCCGAATTAGGATTCGATGTCTGCATGAAACTTGTTTATATGGATATTAGCTTTAATGGGACACTGGTTTCATCCAATTCGAACACCATCAGCTCAATATATGGCCATCAGACGCTACAAAGGTATGACAGTCAGGAACGGCATCACGTCACCAACTTACGAATGCATTTTGACAAAGATAGAGATAGATTTCGCTCTTGACCTTTTCACGAGAGTTGCAGATATTCTTTGAGCCATCCAACGATACCAATATCGATACTTTTGAACACCCAAAGCTCCAGAAATTGTCAGCAGACGGTTGCATGTTCTGATTGTCACGAACAGTATCACATCTCAAGCTTGAAGAAGGAATTTCACTCAGATAGAGATTGATTCAGATCTCGGCGTCTACAGGAAACATGTAGGTATTTCTCTTTTCTTTCTAAAAAACCTAAATCACTTCATTAGGATGAGCGTACCTCAAAATACGACGTTTCGGACGCTTGATTATCGGCAGCAGACGCTTGACTTCAATCTTCAGTGTTTTTGCTGTTGCAGCTTTTGTACTTTTGTCTTTATTCACGCTTTTTTTCTCTTTCTTCTATTTGAGTTGTAGAAGCTTTTATCTTCTTCTATTACAGTACTTGATGCTTCAGAACTTTATTGAAAAGGGTACCTCATTTTCTGGTCAAGCTTGGACTTTGAATATCTTAATACTTCATTCAAAATTACTTCTCCACCCATCATAACGTCTGTATTCTGAGATGACGTTTGATTAGCTTCACTGGACTCTTCTTAAATGAGCTAAGGCGCTTGGTTATCCGCTTTGCACATTCACAAGTCTATTTAACTCGTAGCATTCTGACCATTTAGCGTATTATGCTTCTTTGACCCTGTTACTGGCCGAATTAGGATTCGATGTCTTCATGAAACTTGTTTATATGGATATTAGCTTTAATGGGACACTGGTTTCATCCAATTCGAACACCATCAGCTCAATATATGGCCATCAGACGCTACAAAGGTATGATAGTCAGGAACGGCATCACGTCACCAACTTACGATGCATTTTGACAAAGATAGAGATAGATTTCGCTCTTGACCTTTTCACGAGAGTTGCAGATATTTCTTTGAGCCATCCAACGATACCAAGATCGATACTTTTGAACACCCAAAGCTCCAGAAATTGTCAGCAGACGGTTGCATGTTCTGATTGTCACGAACAGTATCACATCTCAAGCTTGAAGAAGGAATTTCACTCAGATAGAGATTGATTCAGATCTCGGCGTCTACAGGAAACATGTAGGTATTTCTCTTATCTTTCTAAAAAAACAAAGATCACTTCATTAGGATGAGCGTACCTCAAAATACGACGTTTCGGATGCTTGATTATCGGCAGCAGACGCTTGACTTCAATCTTCAGTGTTTTTGCTGTTGCCGCTTTTGTAATTTTGTCTTTATTCACGCTTTTCTTCGCTTTCTTCTATTGGAGTTGCTGAAGCTTATATATTCTTATATTACAGTACTTGATGCTTCAGAACTTTATTGAAAAGGGTACCTCATTTTCTGGTCAAGCTTGGACGTTGAATATCTTAATACTTCATTCAAAATTACTTCTCCACCCATCATAACGCTCTGTATTCTGAGAAGACGCTTGATTAGCTTCACTGGACACTTCTTAAATGAGCTAAGGCGCTTGGTTATCCGCTTTGCACATTCACAAGTCTGTTTAACTCGTAGCATTCTGACCATTTAGCGTATTATGCTTCTTTGACCCTCTTACTGGCCGAATTAGGATTCGATGTCTGAATGAAACTAGTTTATATGGATATTAGCTTTAATGAGACACCAGTTTCATCCAATTCGAACACCATCAGCTCAATATATGGCCATCAGACGCTACAGAGGTATGACAGTCAGGAACGGCATCACGTCACCAACTTACGGATGCATTTTGACAAAGATAGAGATAGATTTCGCTCCTGACCTTTTCACGAGTTTCAGATAATTCTTTGAGCCATCCAACGATATCAATATCGATACTTTTGAACACCCAAAGCTCCAGAAATTGTCAACAGACGGCTGCATGTTCTGATTGTCACGAACAGTATCACATCTCAAGCTTGAAGAAGGAATTTCACTCAGATAGAGATTGATTCAGATCTCGGCGTCTATAGGAAACATGTAGGTATTTCTCTTATCTTTCTAAAAAAACCAAAATCTCTTCATTAGGATGAGCATCCCTCAAAATACGACGTTTCGGACGCTTGATTATCGGCAGCAGACGCTTGACTTTAATCTTTAGTCTTTTTGCTGTTGCAGCTTTTGTACTTTTGTCTTTTTTCACCCTTTTTTCTCTTTCTTCTCTTGGAGTTTCTGAAGGTTTTGTCTTCTTCTATTACAGTACATGAGGCTTCAGAACTTTATTGAAAAGGGTACCTCATTTTCTGGTCAAGCTTGGACTTTGAATATCTTAATACTTCATTCAAAATTACTTCTCCACCCATCATAACGTTCTGTATTCTGAGTGAATGCTTGATTAGCTTCACTGGAATCTTCTTAAAAGAGCTAAGGCGCTTGGTTATCCACTTGGCACATTCACACGGCTATTTAACTCGTATCATTCTGACCATTTAGCGTATTATGCTTCTTTGACCTTGTTACTGGCCGAATTAGGATTCCATGTCTTCATGAAACTTGTTTATATGGATATTAGCTTTAATGCGACACTGGTTTCATCCAATTCGAACACCATCAGCTCAATATATGGCCATCAGACGCTACAAAGGTATGACAGTCAGGAACGGCATCACGTCACCAACTTACGGATGCATTTTGACAAAGATAGAGATAGATTTCGCTCTTGACCTTTCACGAGAGTTGCAGATATTTCTTTGAGCCATCCAACGATACCAATATCGATACTTTTGAACACCCAAAGCTCCAGAAATTGTCAACAGACGGTTGCATGTTCTGATTGTCACGAACAGTATCACATCTCAAGCTGGAAGAAGGAATTTCACTCAGATAGAGATTGATTCAGATCTCGGCGTCTACAGGAAACATGTAGGTATTTCTCTTATCTTTCTAAAAAAACCAAAATCACTTCATTAGGATGAGCGTACCTCAAAATACGACGTTTCGGACGCTTGATTATCGGCAGCAGACGCTTGACTTCAATCTTCAGTGTTTTTGCTGTTGCCGCTTTTGTATTTTGTCTTTATTCACGCTTTTCTTCGCTTTCTTCTATAGATTTGCTGAAGCTTTTATATTCTTATATTACAGTACTTGATGCTTCAGAACTTTATTGAAAAGGGTAACTCATTTTCTGGTCAAGCTTGGACGTTGAATATCTTAATAATTCATTCAAAATTACTTCTCCACCCATCATAAAGTTCTGTATTCGGAGATGACGTTTGATTGGCTTCACTGGACACTTCTTAAATGAGCTAAGGCGCTTGGTTATCCGCTTTGCACATTCACAAGTCTGTTTAACTCGTAGCATTCTGACCATTTAGCGTATTATGCTTCTTTGACCCTCTTACTGGCCGAATTAGGATTCGATGTCTGAATGAAACTAGTTTATATGGATATTAGCTTTAATGAGACACCAGTTTCACACCAGTTTCATCCAATTCGAATACCATCAACTCAATATATGGCCGTCAGACGCTACAGAGGTATGACAGTCAGGAACGGCATCACGTCACCAACTTACGGATGCATTTTGACAAAGATAGAGATAGATTTCGCTCCTGACCTTTTCATGAGAGTTGCAGATATTTCTTTGAGCCATCCAACGATACCAATATCGATACTTTTGAACACCCAAAGCTCCAGAAATTGTCAACAGACGGCTGCATGTTCTGATTGTCACGAACAGTATCACATCTCAAGCTTGAAGAAGGAATTTCACTCAGATAGAGATTGATTCAGATCTCGGCGTCTATAGGAAACATGTAGGTATTTCTCTTATCTTTCTAAAAAAACCAAAATCTCTTCATTAGGATAAGCGTCCCTCAAAATACGACGTTTCGGACGCTTGATTATCGGCAGCAGACGCTTGACTTCAATCTTCAGTCTTTTTGCTGTTGCAGCTTTTGTACTTTTGTCTTTTTTCACCCTTTTTTTCTCTTTCTTCTCTTAGAGTTTCTGAAGGTTTTGTCTTCTTCTATTACAGTACTTGATGCTTCAGAACTTTATTGAAAGGGTACCTCATTTTCTGGTCAAGCTTGGACTTTGAATATCTTAATACTTCATTCAAAATTACTTCTCACACCATCATAACGCTCTGTATTCTGAGAAGACGCTTGATTAGCTTCACTGGACACTTCTTAAATGAGCTAAGGCGCTTGGTTATCCGCTTTGCACATTCACAAGGCTATTTAACTCGTAGCATTCTGACCATTTAGCGTATTATGCTTCTTTGACCCTGTTACTGGCCGAATTAGGATTCGATGTCTTCATGAAACTAGTTTATATGGATATTAGCTTTAATGAGACACCAGTTTCATCCAATTCGAACACCATCAGCTCAATATATGGCCCTCAGACGCTACAAAGGTATGACAGTCAGGAACGGCATCACGTCACCAACTTACGGATGCATTTTGACAAAGATAGAGATAGATTTCGCTCCTGACCTTTTCACGAGAGTTGCAGATATTTCTTTGAGCCATCCAACGATACCAAGATCGATACTTTTGAAACCCAAAGCTCCAGAAATTGTCAACAGACGGTTGCATGTTCTGATTGTCACGAACAGTATCACATCTCAAGCTTGAAGAAGGAATTTCACTCAGATAGAGATTGATTCAGATCTCGGCGTCTACAAGAAACATGTAGGTATTTCTCTTATCTTTCTAAAAAAACAAAATCACTTCATTAGGATGAGCGTCCCTCAAAATACGACGTTTCGGACGCTTGATTATCGGCAGCAGACGCTTGACTTCAATCTTCAGTCTTTTTGCTGTTGCAGCTTTTGTACTTTTGTCTTTATTCAGCTTTTTTTTCTCTTTCTTCTATTGGAGTTGCTGAAGGTTTTGTCTTCTTCTATTACAGTACTTGATGCTTCAGAACTTTATTGAAAAGGGTACCTCATTTTTCTGGTCAAGCTTGGACTTTGAATATCTTAATACTTCATTCAAAATTACTTCTCAACCCATCATAACGTTCTGTATTCTGAGTAGACGCTTGATTAGCTTCACTGGACNTTGAATATCTTATTACTTCATTCAAAATACTTCGCCACCCATCATAACGTTCTGTATTCTGAGTGAACGCTTGATTAGCTTCACTGGACTCTTCTTAAATGAGCTAAGGCGCTTGGTTATCCACTTGGCACATCACAAGGCTATTTAACTCGTAGCATTCTGACCTTTAGCGTATTATGCTTCTTTGACCTTGTTACTGGCCGAATTAGGATTCGATGTCTTCATGAAACTTGTTTATATGATATTAGCTTTAATGGGACACTGGTTTCAACCAATTCGAACACCATCTGCTCAATATATGGCCATCAGACGTTACAAAGGTATGACAGTCAGGAACGGCATCACGTCACCAACTTACCGATGCATTTTGACAAAGATAGAGATAGATTTGCACTTGACCTTTTCACGAGGAGTTACAGATATTTCTTTGAGCCATCCAAACGATACCAAGATCGATACTTTTGAACACCCAAACCTCAAGAAATTGTCAGCAGACGGTTGCATGTTCTGATGGTCACGAACAGTATCACAACTCAAGCTTGAAGAAGGAATTTCACTCAGATAGAGATTGATTCAGATCTCGGCGTCTACAGGAACATGTAGGTATTTCTCTTATCTTTATAAAAAACCAAAATCACTTCATTAGGATGAGCGTCCCTCAAAATACGACGTTTCGGACGCTCGATTTTTCGGCAGCAGAAGCTTGACTTCAATCTTCAGTGTCTTTTGCTGTTGCCGCTTTTGTAATTTTGTCTTTACTCACGCTTTCTTCGCTTTCTTCTATTGGAGTGGTGAAGCTTTTATATTCTTATAATTCAGTACTTGATGCTTCAGAACTATATTGAAAGGGTACCTCATTTTCTGGTCAAGCTTGGACGTTGAATATCTTAATACTTCATTCAAAAATTACTTCTCCACCCATCATAAACGCTCTGTATTCTGAGAAGACGCTTGATTAGCTTCACTGGACACTTCTTAAATGAGCTAAGGCGCTTGGTTATCCGCTTTGCACATTCACAAGTCTGTTTAACTCGTAGCATTCTGACCATTTAGCGTATTATGCTTCTTTGACCCTCTTACTGGCCGAATTAGGATTCGATGTCTGTATGAAACTAGTTTATATGGATATTAGCTTTAATGAGACACCAGTTTCATCCAATTCGAACACCATCAGCTCAATTATATGGCCCTCAGACGCTACAAAGGTATGACAGTCAGGAACGGCATCACGTCACCAACTTACGGATGCATTTTGACAAAGATAGAGATAGATTTCGCTCCTGACCTTTTCACGAGAGTTGCAGATATTTCTTTGAGCCATCCAATGATACCAATATCGATACTTTTGAACACCCAAAGCTCCAGAAATTGTCAACAGACGGCTGCATGTTCTGATTGTCACGAACAGTATCACATCTCAAGCTTGAAGAAGGAATTTCACTCAGATAGAGATTGATTCAGATCTCGGCGTCTACAGGAAACATGTAGGTATTTCTCTTATCTTTCTAAAAAACTAAAATCACTTCATTAGGATGAGCGTCCCTCAAAATACGACGTTTCGGACGCTTGATTATAGGCAGCAGATGCTTGACTTCAATCTTCAGTCTTTTTGCTGTTGCCGCTTTTGTACTTTTGTCTTTTTTCACGCTTTTTTTCTCTTTCTTCTATTGGAGTTTCTGAAGGTTTTGTTTCTTTTGTTAAAGTACATGAGGATTCAGAACTTTATTGAAAAGGTACCTCATTTTCTGGTCAAGCTTGGACTTTGAATATCTTAATACTTCATTCAAAATTACTTCTCAACCCATCATAACGTTCTGTATTCTGAGTAGACGCTTGATTAGCTTCACTGGACGTTTCTTCAAAGAGCTAAGGCGCATGGTTATCCACTTGGACATTCACAAGGCTATTTAACTCGTAGAATTCTGACCATTTAGCGTATTATGCTTCTTTGACCCTGTTACTGGCCGAATTAGGATTCGATGTTTGTATGAAACTAGTTTACATGGATATTAGCTTTAATGAGACACCAGTTTCATCCAATTCGAACACCATCAGCTCAATATATGGCCCTCAGACGCTACAAAGGTATGACAGTCAGGAACGACATCACGTCACCAACTTACGGATGCATTTTGACAAAGATAGAGATAGATTTCGCTCTGACCTTTTCACGAGAGTTGTAGATATTTCTTGAGCCATCCAACGATACGAATATCGATACTTTTGAACAACCCAAAGCTCCAGAAATTGTCAATAGACGGCTGTATGTTCTGATTGTCACGAACTGTATCACATCTCAAGCTGGAAGAACGAATTTCACTCAGATAGGATTGATTCAGATCTCGGCATCTACAAGAAACATTAGGTATTTCTCTTATCTTTCTAAAAAAAACCAAAATCACTTTATTAGGATGAGCGTCCCTCAAAATACGACGTTTCGGACGCTTGATTATCGGCAGCAGACGCTTGACTTCAATAGTCAGTTTTTCCTGTTGCCGCTTTTGTAATTTTGTCTTTATTCACCTTTTCTTCGCTATCTTCTATTGGAGTTGCTGAAGCTTTTATATTCCTATATTACAGTACTTGATGCTTCAGAACTTTATTAAAAAGGGTACCTCATTTTCTGGTCAAGCTTGGACGTTGAATATCTTAATACTTCATTCAAAATTACTTCTCCACCCATCATAACGCTCTGTATTCTGAGAAGACGCTTCATTAGCTTCACTGGACACTTCTTAAATGAGCTAAGGCGCTTGGTTATCCGCTTTGCACATTCACAAGCGTGTTTAAACTCGTAGCATTCTGACCATTTAGCGTATTATGCTTCTTTGACCCTCTTACTGGCCGAATTAGAATTCGATGTCTGCACGAAACTAGTTTATATGGATATTAGCTTTAATGAGACACCAGTTTCATCCAATTCGAACACCATCAGCTCAATATATGGCCGTCAGACGCTACAGAGGTATGACAGTCAGGAACGGCATCACGTCACCAACTTACGAATGCATTTTGACAAAGATAGAGATAGATTTCGCTCCTGACCTTTTCACGAGAGTTGCAGATAATTCTTTGAGCCATCCAACGATATCAATATCGATACTTTTGAACACCCAAAGCTCCAGAAATTGTCAACAGACGGCTGCATGTTCTGATTGTCACGAACAGTATCACATCTCAAGCTTGAAGAAGGAATTTCACTCAGATAGAGATTGATTCAGATCTCGGCGTCTACAGGAAACATGTAGGTATTTCTCTTATCTTTCTAAAAAAACTAAAATCACTTCATTAGGATGAGCGTCCACAAAATACGACGTTTCGGACGCTTGATTATCGGCAGCAGGCGCTTGACTTCAATCTTCCGTCTTTTTGCTGTTGCAGCATTTGTACTTTTGTCTTTTTTCACGCTTTTTTTCTCTTTCTTCTATTGGAGTTTCTAAAGGTTTTGTCTTCTTCTATTATAGTACATGAGGCTTCCGAACTTTATTGAAAAGGGTACCTAATTTTCTAGTCAGGCTTGGACTTTGAATATCTTATTACTTCATTCGAAATTACTTCTCCTTGGCACATTCACGAGGCTATTTAACTCGTAGCATTCTGACCATTTAACGTATTATGCTTCTTTGACCTTGTTACTGGCCGAATTAGGATTCGATGTCTTCATGAAACTTGTTTATATGGATATTAGCTTTAATGGGACACTGGTTTCATCCAATTCAAACACCATCTGCTCAATATATGGCCATCAGACGCTACAAAGGTATGACAGTCAGGAACGGCATCACGTCACCAACTTACCGATGCATTTTGACAAAGATAGAGATAGATTTCGCTCTTAACCTATTCATGAGAGTTGCAGATATTTCTTTGAGCCATCCAACGATACCAAGATCGATACTTTTGAACACCCAAACCTCCTGAAATTGTCAGCAGACAGTTGCATGTTCTGATTATCACGGACAGTATCACATCTCAAGCTTGAGGAACGAATTTCACTCAGATAGAGATTGATTCAGATCTAGGCGTCTACAGGAAACATGTAGGTATTTCTCTTATCTTTCTAAAAAAACCAAGATCACATCATTCGGACGAGCGTACCTCAAAATACGATGTTTCGGATGCTTGATTATCGGTAGCAGACGCTTGACTTCAATCTTCAGTTTTTTTGCTGTTGCAGCATTTGTACTTTTGTCTTTTTTTCACGCTCTTTTTCTCTTTCTTCTGTTGGAGTTGCTGAATGTTTTGTCTTCTTCTATTACAGTACATGAGGCTTCAGAACTTTATTGAAAAGGGTACCTAAGTTTCTAGTCAAGCTTGGACTTTGAATATCTTATTACTTCATTCAAAATTACTTCGCCACCCATCATAACGTTCTGTATTCTGAGTGAACGCTTGATTAGCTTCACTGGACTCTTCTTAAATGAGCTAAGGCGCTTGGTTATCCACTTGGCACATTCACAAGGCTATTTAACTCGTAGCATTCTGACCTTTTAGCGTATTATGCTTCTTTGACCTTGTTACTGGCGAATTAGGATTCGATGTCTTCATGAAACTTGTTTATATGGATATTAGCTTTAATGGGACACTGGTTTCAACCAATTCGAACACCATCTGCTCAATATATGGCCATCAGACGTTACAAAGGTATGACAGTCAGGAACGGCATCACGTCACCAACTTACCGATGCATTTTGACAAAGATAGAGATAGATTTTGCACTTGACCTTTTCACGAGAGTTACAGATATTTCTTTGAGCCATCCAACGATACCAAGATCGATACTTTTGAACACCCAAACCTCAAGAAATTGTCAGCAGACGGTTGCATGTTCTGATGGTCACGAACAGTATCACAACTCAAGCTTGAAGAAGGAATTTCACTCAGATAGAGATTGATTCAGATCTCGGCGTCTACAGGAAACATGTAGGTATTTCTCTTATCTTTATAGAAAACCAAAATCACTTCATTAGGATGAGCGTCCCTCAAAATACGACGTTTCGGACGCTCGATTATCGGCAGCAGAAGCTTGACTTCAATCTTCAGTGTTTTTGCTGTTGCCGCTTTTGTAATTTTGTCTTTACTCACGCTTTTCTTCGCTTTCTTCTATTTGGAGTTGGTGAAGCTTTTATATTCTTATATTACGTACTTGATGCTTCAGAACTATATTGAAAAGGGTACCTCATTTTCTGGTCAAGCTTGGACGTTGAATATCTTAATACTTCATTCAAAATTACTTCTCCACCCATCATAACGCTCTGTATTCTGAGAAGACGCTTGATTAGCTTCACTGGACACTTCTTAAATGAGCTAAGGCGCTTGGTTATCCGCTTTGCACATTCACAAGTCTGTTTAACTCGTAGCATTCTGACCATTTAGCGTATTATGCTTCTTTGACCCTCTTACTGGCCGAATTAGGATTCGATGTCTGTATGAAACTAGTTTATATGGATATTAGCTTTAATGAGACACCAGTTTCATCCAATTCGAACACCATCAGCTCAATATATGGCCCTCAGACGCTACAAGGTATGACAGTCAGGAACGGCATCACGTCACCAACTTACGGATGCATTTTGACAAAGATAGAGATAGATTTCGCTCCTGACCTTTTCACGAGAGTTGCAGATATTTCTTTGAGCCATCCAACGATACCAATATCGATACTTTTGAACACCCAAAGCTCCAGAAATTGTCAACAGACGGCTGCATGTTCTGATTGTCACGAACAGTATCACATCTCAAGCTTGAAGAAGGAATTTCACTCAGATAGAGATTGATTCAGATCTCGGCGTCTACAGGAAACATGTAGGTATTTCTCTTATCTTTCTAAAAAAACTAAAATCACTTCATTAGGATGAGCGTCCCTCAAAATACGACGTTTCGGACGCTTGATTATAGGCAGCAGATGCTTGACTTCAATCTTCAGTCTTTTTGCTGTTGCCGCTTTTGTACTTTTGTCTTTTTTCACGCTTTTTTTCTCTTTCTTCTATTGGAGTTTCTGAAGGTTTTGTCTTCTTTTGTTAAAGTACATGAGGATTCAGAACTTTATTGAAAAGGTACCTCATTTTCTGGTCAAGCTTGGACTTTGAATATCTTAATACTTCATTCAAAATTACTTCTCAACCCATCATAACGTTCTGTATTCTGAGTAGACGCTTGATTAGCTTCACTGGACGTTTCTTCAAAGAGCTAAGGCGCATGGTTATCCACTTGGCACATTCACAAGGCTATTTAACTCGTAGAATTCTGACCATTTAGCGTATTATGCTTCTTTGACCCTGTTACTGGCCGAATTAGGATTCGATGTTTGTATGAAACTAGTTTACATGGATATTAGCTTTAATGAGACACCAGTTTCATCCAATTCGAACACCATCAGCTCAATATATGGCCCTCAGACGCTACAAAGGTATGACAGTCAGGAACGACATCACGTCACCAACTTACGGATGCATTTTGACAAAGATAGAGATAGATTTCGCTCTTGACCTTTTCACGAGAGTTGTAGATATTTCTTTGAGCCATCCAACGATACGAATATCGATACTTTTGAACACCCAAAGCTCCAGAAATTGTCAATAGACGGCTGTATGTTCTGATTGTCACGAACTGTATCACATCTCAAGCTGGAAGAACGAATTTCACTCAGATAGAGATTGATTCAGATCTCGGCATCTACAAGAAACATTTAGGTATTTCTCTTATCTTTCTAAAAAAAACCAAAATCACTTTATTAGGATGAGCGTCCCTCAAAATACGACGTTTCGGACGCTTGATTATCGGCAGCAGACGCTTGACTTCAATAGTCAGTGTTTTTCCTGTTGCCGCTTTTGTAATTTTGTCTTTATTCACCCTTTTCTTCGCTATCTTCTATTGGAGTTGCTGAAGCTTTTATATTCCTATATTACAGTACTTGATGCTTCAGAACTTTATTAAAAAGGGTACCTCATTTTCTGGTCAAGCTTGGACGTTGAATATCTTAATACTT
The DNA here is from genome assembly GCA_039655645.1 of Ammopiptanthus mongolicus. Taxonomy (NCBI): domain Eukaryota; kingdom Viridiplantae; phylum Streptophyta; class Magnoliopsida; order Fabales; family Fabaceae; genus Ammopiptanthus; species Ammopiptanthus mongolicus. The sequence continues at coordinate 40,118,741 of CM077343.1, read as the reverse complement.
CATTCAAAATTACTTCTCCACCCATCATAACGCTCTGTATTCTGAGAAGACGCTTCATTAGCTTCACTGGACACTTCTTAAATGAGCTAAGGCGCTTGGTTATCCGCTTTGCACATTCACAAGCGTGTTTAACTCGTAGCATTCTGACCATTTAGCGTATTATGCTTCTTTGACCCTCTTACTGGCCGAATTAGAATTCGATGTCTGCACGAAACTAGTTTATATGGATATTAGCTTTAATGAGACACCAGTTTCATCCAATTCGAACACCATCAGCTCAATATATGGCCGTCAGACGCTACAGAGGTATGACAGTCAGGAACGGCATCACGTCACCAACTTACGAATGCATTTTGACAAAGATAGAGATAGATTTCGCTCCTGACCTTTTCACGAGAGTTGCAGATAATTCTTTGAGCCATCCAACGATATCAATATCGATACTTTTGAACACCCAAAGCTCCAGAAATTGTCAACAGACGGCTGCATGTTCTGATTGTCACGAACAGTATCACATCTCAAGCTTGAAGAAGGAATTTCACTCAGATAGAGATTGATTCAGATCTCGGCGTCTACAGGAAACATGTAGGTATTTCTCTTATCTTTCTAAAAAAACTAAAATCACTTCATTAGGATGAGCGTCCCACAAAATACGACGTTTCGGACGCTTGATTATCGGCAGCAGGCGCTTGACTTCAATCTTCCGTCTTTTTGCTGTTGCAGCATTTGTACTTTTGTCTTTTTTCACGCTTTTTTTCTCTTTCTTCTATTGGAGTTTCTAAAGGTTTTGTCTTCTTCTATTATAGTACATGAGGCTTCCGAACTTTATTGAAAAGGGTACCTAATTTTCTAGTCAGGCTTGGACTTTGAATATCTTATTACTTCATTCGAAATTACTTCTCCACCCATCATAACGTTCTGTATTCTGAGTGAACGCTTGATTAGCTTCACTGGACTCTTCTTAAAAGAGCTAAGGCGATTGGTTATCCACTTGGCACATTCACGAGGCTATTTAACTCGTAGCATTCTGACCATTTAACGTATTATGCTTCTTTGACCTTGTTACTGGCCGAATTAGGATTCGATGTCTTCATGAAACTTGTTTATATGGATATTAGCTTTAATGGGACACTGGTTTCATCCAATTCAAACACCATCTGCTCAATATATGGCCATCAGACGCTACAAAGGTATGACAGTCAGGAACGGCATCACGTCACCAACTTACCGATGCATTTTGACAAAGATAGAGATAGATTTCGCTCTTAACCTATTCATTAGAGTTGCAGATATTTCTTTGAGCCATCCAACGATACCAAGATCGATACTTTTGAACACCCAAACCTCCAGAAATTGTCAGCAGACAGTTGCATGTTCTGATTATCACGGACAGTATCACATCTCAAGCTTGAGGAACGAATTTCACTCAGATAGAGATTGATTCAGATCTCGGCGTCTACAGGAAACATGTAGGTATTTCTCTTATCTTTCTAAAAAAACCAAGATCACATCATTCGGACGAGCGTACCTCAAAATACGATGTTTCGGATGCTTGATTATCGGTAGCAGACGCTTGACTTCAATCTTCAGTTTTTTTGCTGTTGCAGCATTTGTACTTTTGTCTTTTTTTCACGCTCTTTTTCTCTTTCTTCTGTTGGAGTTGCTGAATGTTTTGTCTTCTTCTATTACAGTACATGAGGCTTCAGAACTTTATTGAAAAGGGTACCTAAGTTTCTAGTCAAGCTTGGACTTTGAATATCTTATTACTTCATTCAAAATTACTTCGCCACCCATCATAACGTTCTGTATTCTGAGTGAACGCTTGATTAGCTTCACTGGACTCTTCTTAAATGAGCTAAGGCGCTTGGTTATCCACTTGGCACATTCACAAGGCTATTTAACTCGTAGCATTCTGACCTTTTAGCGTATTATGCTTCTTTGACCTTGTTACTGGCCGAATTAGGATTCGATGTCTTCATGAAACTTGTTTATATGGATATTAGCTTTAATGGGACACTGGTTTCAACCAATTCGAACACCATCTGCTCAATATATGGCCATCAGACGTTACAAAGGTATGACAGTCAGGAACGGCATCACGTCACCAACTTACCGATGCATTTTGACAAAGATAGAGATAGATTTTGCACTTGACCTTTTCACGAGAGTTACAGATATTTCTTTGAGCCATCCAACGATACCAAGATCGATACTTTTGAACACCCAAACCTCAAGAAATTGTCAGCAGACGGTTGCATGTTCTGATGGTCACGAACAGTATCACAACTCAAGCTTGAAGAAGGAATTTCACTCAGATAGAGATTGATTCAGATCTCGGCGTCTACAGGAAACATGTAGGTATTTCTCTTATCTTTATAAAAAACCAAAATCACTTCATTAGGATGAGCGTCCCTCAAAATACGACGTTTCGGACGCTCGATTATCGGCAGCAGAAGCTTGACTTCAATCTTCAGTGTTTTTGCTGTTGCCGCTTTTGTAATTTTGTCTTTACTCACGCTTTTCTTCGCTTTCTTCTATTGGAGTTGGTGAAGCTTTTATATTCTTATATTACAGTACTTGATGCTTCAGAACTTTATTGAAAAGGGTACCTCATTTTCTGGTCAAGCTTGGACGTTGAATATCTTAATACTTCATTCAAAATTACTTCTCCACCCATCATAACGCTCTGTATTCTGAGAAGACGCTTGATTAGCTTCACTGGACACTTCTTAAATGAGCTAAGGCGCTTGGTTATCCGCTTTGCACATTCACAAGTCTGTTTAACTCGTAGCATTCTGACCATTTAGCGTATTATGCTTCTTTGACCCTCTTACTGGCCGAATTAGGATTCGATGTCTGTATGAAACTAGTTTATATGGATATTAGCTTTAATGAGACACCAGTTTCATCCAATTCGAACACCATCAGCTCAATATATGGCCCTCAGACGCTACAAAGGTATGACAGTCAGGAACGGCATCACGTCACCAACTTACGGATGCATTTTGACAAAGATAGAGATAGATTTCGCTCCTGACCTTTTCACGAGAGTTGCAGATATTTCTTTGAGCCATCCAACGATACCAATATCGATACTTTTGAACACCCAAAGCTCCAGAAATTGTCAACAGACGGCTGCATGTTCTGATTGTCACGAACAGTATCACATCTCAAGCTTGAAGAAGGATTTTCACTCAGATAGAGATTGATTCAGATCTCGGCGTCTACAGGAAACATGTAGGTATTTCTCTTATCTTTCTAAAAAAAACTAAAATCACTTCATTAGGATGAGCGTCCCTCAAAATACGACGTTTCGGACGCTTGATTATCGGCAGCAGACGCTTGACTTCAATAGTCAGTGTTTTTGCTGTTACCGCATTTGTAATTTTGTCTTTATTCACCCTTTTCTTCGCTATCTTCTATTGGAGTTGCTGAAGCTTTTATATTCCTATATTACAGTACTTGATGCTTCAGAACTTTATTAAAAAGGGTACCTCATTTTCTGGTCAAGCTTGGACATTGAATATCTTAATACTTCATTCAAAATTACTTCTCCACCCATCATAACGCTCTGTATTCTGAGAAGACGCTTGATTAGCTTCACTGGACACTTCTTAAAAGAGCTAAGGCGCTTGGTTATCCGCTTTGCACATTCACAAGTCTGTTTAACTCGTAGCATTCTGACCATTTAGCGTATTATGCTTCTTTGACCCTCTTACTGGCCGAATTAGGATTCGATGTCTGTATGAAACTAGTTTATATGGATATTAGCATTAATGAGACACCAGTTTCATCCAATTCGAACACCATCAGCTCAATATATGGCCCTCAGACGCTACAAAGGTATGACAGTCAGGAACGACATCACGTCACCAACTTACGGATGCATTTTGACAAAGATAGAGATAGATTTCGCTCCTGACCTTTTCACGAGAGTTGCAGATATTTCTTTGAGCCATCCAACGATACCAATATCGATACTTTTGAACACCCAAAGCTCCAGAAATTGTCAACAGACGGCTGCATGTTCTGATTGTCACGAACAGTATCACATCTCAAGCTTGAAGAAGGAATTTCACTCAGATAGAGATTGATTCAGATCTCGGCGTCTACAGGAAACATGTAGGTATTTCTCTTATCTTTCTAAAAAAACTAAAATCACTTCATTAGGATGAGCGTCCCTCAAAATACGACGTTTCGGACGCTTGATTATAGGCAGCAGATGCTTGACTTCAATCTTCAGTCTTTTTGCTGTTGCCGCTTTTGTACTTTTGTCTTTTTTCACGCTTTTTTTCTCTTTCTTCTATTGGAGTTTCTGAAGGTTTTGTCTTCTTTTGTTAAAGTACATGAGGATTCAGAACTTTATTGAAAAGGTACCTCATTTTCTGGTCAAGCTTGGACTTTGAATATCTTAATACTTCATTCAAAATTACTTCTCAACCCATCATAACGTTCTGTATTCTGAGTAGACGCTTGATTAGCTTCACTGGACGTTTCTTCAAAGAGCTAAGGCGCATGGTTATCCACTTGGCACATTCACAAGGCTATTTAACTCATAGAATTCTGACCATTTAGCGTATTATGCTTCTTTGACCCTGTTACTGGCCGAATTAGGATTCGATGTTTGTATGAAACTAGTTTACATGGATATTAGCTTTAATGAGACACCAGTTTCATCCAATTCGAACACCATCAGCTCAATATATGGCCCTCAGATGCTACAAAGGTATGACAGTCAGGAACGACTTCACGTCACCAACTTACGGATGCATTTTGACAAAGATAGAGATAGATTTCGCTCTTGACCTTTTCACGAGAGTTGTAGATATTTCTTTGAGCCATCCAACGATACGAATATCGATACTTTTGAACACCCAAAGCTCCAGAAATTGTCAATAGACGGCTGTATGTTCTGATTGTCACGAACTGTATCACATCTCAAGCTGGAAGAACGAATTTCACTCAGATAGAGATTGATTCAGATCTCGGCATCTACAAGAAACATTAAGGTATTTCTCTTATCTTTCTAAAAAAAACCAAAATCACTTTATTAGGATGAGCGTCCCTCAAAATACGACGTTTCGGACGCTTGATTATCGGCAGCAGACGCTTGACTTCAATAGTCAGTGTTTTTCCTGTTGCCGCTTTTGTAATTTTGTCTTTATTCACCCTTTTCTTCGCTATCTTCTATTGGAGTTGCTGAAGCTTTTATATTCCTATATTACAGTACTTGATGCTTCAGAACTTTATTAAAAAGGGTACCTCATTTTCTGGTCAAGCTTGGACGTTGAATATCTTAATACTTCATTCAAAATTACTTCTCCACCCATCATAACGCTCTGTATTCTGAGAAGACGCTTGATTAGCTTCACTGGACACTTCTTAAATGAGCTAAGGCGCTTGGTTATCCGCTTTGCACATTCACAAGCGTGTTTAACTCGTAGCATTCTGACCATTTTGCGTATTATGCTTCTTTGACCCTCTTACTGGCCGAATTAGAATTCGATGTCTGCACGAAACTAGTTTATATGGATATTAGCTTTAATGAGACACCAGTTTCATCCAATTCGAACACCATCAGCTCAATATATGGCCGTCAGACGCTACAGAGGTATGACAGTCAGGAACGGCATCACGTCACCAACTTACGGATGCATTTTGACAAAGATAGAGATAGATTTCGCTCCTGACCTTTTCACGAGAGTTGCAGATATTTCTTTGAGCCATCCAACGATACCAATATCGATACTTTTGAACACCCAAAGCTCCAGAAATTGTCAACAGACGGCTGCATGTTCTGATTGTCACGAACAGTATCACATCTAAAGCTGGAAGAAGGAATTTCACTCAGATAGAGATTGATTCAGATCTCGGCGTCTACAGGAAGCATGTATGTATTTCTCTTATCTTTCTAAAAAAACTAAAATCACTTCATTAGGATGAGCGTCCCTCAAAATACGACATTTCGGACGCTTGATTATCGGCAGCAGATGCTTGACTTCAATCTTCAGTCTTTTTGCTGTTGCAGCTTTTGTACTTTTGTCTTTTTTCACGCTTTTTTTCTCTTTCTTCTATTTGAGTTTCTGAAGGTTTTGTCTTCTTCTATTAAAGTACATGAGGATTCAGAACGTTATTGAAAAGGTACCTCGTTTTCTGGTCAAGCTTGGACTTTGAATATCTTAATACTTCATTCAAAATTAGTTCTCAACCCATCATAACGTTCTGTATTCTGAGTAGACGCTTGATTAGCTTCACTGGACGTTTCTTCAAAGAGCTAAGGCGCATGGTTATCCACTTGGCACATTCACAAGGCTATTTAAGTCGTAGAATTCTGACCATTTAGCGTATTATGCTTCTTTGAGCTTGTTACTGGCCATCAGACGCTACAAAGGTATGACAGTCAGGAACGGCATCACGTCACCAACTTACGGATGCATTTTGACAAAGATAGAGATAGATTTCGCTCCTGACCTTTTCACGAGAGTTGCAAATATTTCTTTGAGCCATCCAACGATACCAATATCGATACTTTTGAACACCCAAAGCTCCAGAAATTGTCAACAGACGGCTGCATGTTCTGATTGTCACGAACAGTATCACATCTCAAGCTTGAAGAAGGAATTTCACTCAGATAGAGATTGATTCAGATCTCGGCGTCTACAGGAAACATGTAGGTATTTCTCTTATCTTTCTAAAAAAACTAAAATCACTTCATTAGGATGAGCGTCCCTCAAAATACGACGTTTCAGACGCTTGATTATCGGCAGCAGATGCTTGACTTCAATCTTCAGTTTTTTTGCTGTTGCAGCATTTGTACTTTTGTCTTTTTTCACGCTTTTTTTCTCTTTTTTCTACTGGAGTTGCTGAATGTTTTGTCTTCTTCTATTACAGTATGTGAGGCTTCAAAACTTTATTGAAAAGGGTACCTAATTTTCTAGTCAAGCTTGGACTTTGAATATCTTATTACTTCATTCAAAATTACTTCTCCACCCATCACAACGTTCTGTATTCTGAGTGAAAGCTTGATTAGCGTCACTTGACTCTTCTTAAAAGAGCTAAGGCGCTTGGTTATCCACTTGGCACATTCACAAGGCTATTTAACTCATAGCATTCTGACCATTTACCGTATTATGCTTCTTTGACCTTGTTACTGGCCGAATTAGGATTCGATGTCTTCATGAAACTTGTTTATATGGATATTAGCTTTAATGGGACACTGGTTTCATCCAATTCGAACACCATCTGCTCAATATATGGCCATCAGACGTTACAAAGGTATGACAGTCAGGAACGGCATCACGTCACCAACTTACCGATGCATTTTGACAAAGATAGAGATAGATTTCGCTCTTGACCTTTTCACGAGAGTTGCAGATATTTCTTTGAGCCATCCAACGATACCAAGATCGATACTTTTGAACACCCAAACCTCCAGAAATTGTCAGCAGACGGTTGCATGTTCTGATTGTCACGAACAGTATCACATCTCAAGCTTGAAGAATGAATTTCACTCAGATGGAGATTGATTCAGATCTAGGCGTCTACAGGAAACATGTAGGTATTTCTCTTATCTTACTAAAAAAACCAAGATCACTTCATTAGGACGAGCGTACCTAAAAATATATGGATATTAGCTTTAATGGGACAATGGTTTCATCTAATTCGAACACCATCGGCTCAATATATGGCCATTAGACGCTACAAAGGTATGACAGTCAAGAACGGCAGGACGTCACCAACTTACGAATGCATTTTAACTAAGATAGAGATTGATTTCGCTCTTTACCTCTTCACGATTGTTACAGATATTCTTTGAGACTTACAACGATACCAAGATTGATACTTTTGAACACCCAAAGCTCCAGAAATTGTCAGCGGACGATTGCATGTTCTGATTGTCTCGAACAGTATCACATCTCAAGCTGGAAGAAGGAATTTCACTCTGATAGAGATTGATACAGATCTTGGCTTCTTCAGGAACATGTAGGTATTTCTCTTATCTTTCTAACAAAACCAAGATCACTTCATTAGGACGAGCGTACGTCAAAATACGACGTTTGGGATGCTTGATTATCGGCAGCAGACGCTAGACTTAAATCTTCAGTGTTTTTGCTGTTGCCGCTTTTGTAATTTTGTCTTTATTCACGCTTTTCTTCGCTTTCTTCTATTGGAGTTGCTGAAGCTTTTATATTCTTATATTACAGTACTTGATGCTTCAAAACTTTATTGGAAATGGTACCTCATTTTCTGGTCAAGCTTGGACGTTGAATATCTTAATACTTCATTCAAAATTACTTCTCCACCCTTCATAACGCTCTGTATTCAGAGAAGACGCTTGATTAGATTCACTGGACACTTCTTAAATGAGCTAAGGTGCTTGGTTATCCGCTTTGCACATTCACAAGTCTGTTTAACTCGTAGCATTTTGACCATTTAGCGTATTATGCTTCTTTGACCCTCTTACTGGCCGAATTAGGATTCGATGTCTGCATGAAACTAGTTTATATGGATATTAGCTTTAATGAGACACCAGTTTCATCCAATTCGAACACCATCAGCTCGATATATGGCCCTCAGACGCTACAAAGGTATGACAGTCAGGAACGGCATCACGTCACCAACTTACGGATGCATTTTGACAAAGATAGAGATAGATTTCGCTCCTGACCTTTTCACGAGAGTTGCAGATATTTCTTTGAGCCATCCAACGATACCAATATCGATACTTTTGAACACCCAAACCTCCAGAAATTGTCAACAGACGGCTGCATATTCTGATTGTCACGAATAGTATCACATCTCAAGCTTGAAGAACGAATTTCACTCAGATAGAGATTGATTCAGATCTCGGCGTCTACAGGAAACATGTAGGTATTTCTCTTATCTTTCTAAAAAAACCAAAATCACTTCATTAGGATGAGCGTCCCTCAAAATACGACGTTTCGGACGCTTGATTATCGGCAGTAGACGCTTGACTTCAATCTTCAGTCTTTTTGTTGTTGCAGCTTTTGTACTTTTGTCTTTTTTCACCCTTTTTTTCTCTTTCTTCTATTGATGTTTCTGAAGGTTTTGTCTTCTTCTATTACAGTACATGAGGCTTCAGAACTTTATTGAAAAGGGTACCTCATTTTCAGGTCAAGCTTGGACCTTGAATATCTTAATACTTCATTCAAAATTACTTCTCCACCCATCATAACATTCTGTATTCTGAGTGAACGCTTGATTAGCTTCACTGGACTCTTCTTAAAAGAGCTAAGGCGCTTGGTTATCCACTTGGCACAATCACAGGGCTATTTAACTCGTAGCATTCTGACCATTTAGCGTATTATGCTTCTTTGACCTTGTTACTGGCCGAATTAGGATTCGATGTCTTCATGAAACTTGTTTATATAGATATTAGCTTTAATGGGACACTGGTTTCAACCAATTCGAACACCATCAGCTCCATAATTGGCCATCAGACACTACAAAGGTATGACAGTCAGGAACGGCATCACGTCACCAACTTACCGATGCATTTTGACAAAGATAGTGATCGATTTCGTTCTTGACCTTTTCACAAGAGTTGCAGATATTTATTTGAGCCATCCAACGATACCAAAATCGATACTTTTGAACACCCAAACCTCCAGAAATTGTCATCAGACGGTTGCATGTTCTGATTGTCATGAACAGTATCACATCTCAAGCTTGAAAAAGGAATTTCACACAGATAGAGATTGATTCAGATCTCGGCATCTACAGGAAACATGTAGGTATTTCTCTTATCTTTCCAAAAAAACCATGATCACTTCATTAGGACGAGCGTACCTCAAAATACGACGTTTTGGATGCTTGATTATCGGCAGCAGACGCTTGACTTAAATCTTCAGTGTTTTTGCTGTTGCCGCTTTTGTACTTTTGTATTGATTCATGCTTTTCTTCTCCTTCTTCTATTAGAGTTGTTGAAGGTTTTATATTCTTATATTACAGTTCTTGATGCTTCAGAACTTTATTGAAAAGGGTACCTCATTTTCTGGTCAAGCTTGGACGTTGAATATCTTAATACTTCATTCAAAATTACTTCTCCACCCACCATAATGCTCTGTATTCTGAGAAGACGATTGATTAGCTTCACTGGACGCTTCTTAAATGAGCTAAGGTGCTTGGTTATCCACTTGGCACATTCACAAGTCTATTTAACTCGTAGCATTCTGACCATTTAGCGTATTATGCTTCTTTGACCCTGTTACTGGCGGAAATAGGATTCGATGTCTGCATGAAACTTGTTTATATGGATATTAACTTTAATGAGACACCGGTTTCATCCAATTCGAACACCATTAGATCAATATATTGCCGTCACATGCTACAAAGGTATGACAGACAAGAACGACATCACGTCACCAACTTACCGATGCATTTTGACAAAGACAGAGATAGATTTCGCTCTTGACCTTTTCACGACAGTTGCAGATATTTCTTTGAGACATCCAACGATACCAAGATCAATAATTTTGAACCCCGAAAACTCCAGAAATTGTCAGCAGACGGTTGCAGGTTCTGATTGTCACGAACAGTATCACATCTCAAGCTTGAAGAAGGAATTTCACACAGATAGAGATTGATTCAGATCTCGGCGTCTACAGGAAACATGTAGGTATTTCTCTTATCTTTCTAAAAAAACGATGATCACTTCATTAGGATGAGCGTACCTCAAAATACGACGTTTCGGATGCTTGATTATCGGCAGCAGACGCTTGACTTAAATCTTCAGTGTTTTTGCTGTTGCCGCTTTTGTACTTTTGTATTAATTCATGCTTTTCTTCTCCTTCTTCTATTAGAGTTGTTGAAGGTTTTATATTCTTATATTACCGTTCTTGATGCTTCAGAACTTTATTGAAAAGGGTACCTCATTTTCTGGTCAAGCTTGGACGTTGAATATCTTAATACTTCATTCAAAATTACTTCTCCACCCATCATAATGCACTGTATTCTAAGAAGACGATTGATTAGCTTCACTGGACGCTTCTTAAATGAGCTAAGGCGCTTGGTTATCCGCTTGGCACATTCACAAGTCTATTTAACTCGTAGCATTCTGACCATTTAGCGTATTATGCTTCTTTGACCCTGTTACTGGCGGAATTAGGATACGATGTCTGCATGAAACTTGTTTATATGGATATTAGCTTTAATGTGACACCGGTTTCATCCAATTCGAACACCATTAGCTCAATATATTGCCGTCACACGCTACAAAGGTATGACAGTCAAGAACGACATCACGTCACCAACTTACCGATGCATTTGGACAAAGATAGAGATAGATTTCGCTATTGACCTTTTCACGACAGTTGCAGATATTTCTTTGAGCCATCCAACGATACCGAGATCAATATTTTTGAACCCCGAAAGCCGCAGAAATTGTCAGCAGATGGTTGCAGGTTCTGATTGTCACGAACAGTATCACATCTCAAGCTCGAAGAAGGAATTTCACTCAGATAGAGATAGATTCAGATCTCGGCGTCTACAGGAAACATGTAGGTATTTCTCTTATCTTTCTTAAAAAAACAAGATCACTTCATTAGGATGAGCGTGCCTCAAAATACGCCGTTTCGGACGGTTGATTATCGGCAGCAGACGCTTGACTTCAATCTTCAGTCTTTTTGCTGTTGCAGCTTTTGTACTTTTATCTTTATTCACGCTTTTTTTCTCTTTCTTCTATTGCAGTTGCTGAAGGAGTTGTCTTCTTCTATTACAGTACTTGAAGTTTCAGAACTTTGTTGAAAAGGGTACCTCATTTTCTGGTCTAGCTTGGACGTTGAATATCTTAATACTTCATTCAAAAGTACTTCTCAACCCATCATAATGTTTTGTATTCTGAGTAGACGCTTGATTAGCTTCACTGGACGTTTCTTCAAAGAGCTAAGGCGCTTGGTTATCCACTTGGCACATTCACAAGGCTATTTAACTCGTAGAATTCTGACCATTTAGCGTATTATGCTTCTTTTACCTTGTTACTGGCCATCAGACGCTACAAAGGTATGATAGCCAGGAACGGCATCACGTCACCAACTTACCGATGCATTTTGACAAAGATAGAGATAGATTTCGCTCCTGAACTTTTCACGAGAGTTGCAGATATTGTTTTGAGCCATCCAACGATACCAATATCGATACTTTTGAACACCTAAAGCTCCAGAAATTGTCAACAGACGGCTGCATGTTCTGATTGTCACGAACAGTATCACATCTCAAGCTTGAAGAACGAATTTCACTCAGATAGAGATTGATTCAGATCTCGGTGTCTACAGGAAACATGTAGGTATTTCTCTTATCTTTCTAAAAAAACCAAAATCACTTCATTAGGATGAGCGTCGCTCAAAATATGACGTTTCGGACGCTTGATTATCGGCAGCAGACGCTTGACTTCAATCTTCAGCCTTTTTGCTGTTGCAGCTTTTGTACTTTTGTCTTTTTTCACCCTTTTTTTCTCTTTCTTCTATTGGAGTTTCTGAAGGTTTTGTCTTCTTCTATTACAGTACATGAGGCTTCAGAACTTTATTGAAAAGGGTACCTCATTTTCTGGTAAAGCTTGGACTTTGAATATCTTAATACTTCATTCAAAATTACTTCTCCACCCATCATAACGTTCTGTATTCTGAGTGAACGCTTGATTAGCTTCACTGGACTCTTCTTAAAAGAGCTAAGGCGCTTGGTTATCCACTTGGCACAATCACAAGGCTATTTAACTCGTAGCATTCTGACCATCTAGCGTATTATGCTTCTTTGACCTTGTTACTGGCCGAATTAGGATTCGATGTCTTCATGAAACTTGTTTATATGGATATTAGCTTTAATGGGACACTGGTTTCAACCAATTCGAACACCATCAGCTCAATATATGGCCATCAGACGCAACAAAGGTATGACAGTCAGAAACAGCATCACGTCACCAACTTACCGATGCATTTTGACAAAGATAGTGATAGATTTCGTTCTTGACCTTTTCACGAGAGTTGCAGATATTTATTTGACCCATCCAACGATACCAAGATCGATACTTTTGAACACCCAAACCTCCAGAAATTGTCATCAGACGGTTGCTTGTTCTGATTGTCACGAACAGTATCACATCTCAAGCTTGAAGAAGAAATTTCACACAGATAGAGATTGATTCAGATCTCGGCGTCTACAGGAAACATTAAGGTATTTCTCTTATCTTTCTAAAAAAACCAAAATCACTTCGTTAGGAAGAGCGTCCCTCAAAATACGACGTTTCGGACGCTTGATTATCGGCAGCAGACGCTTGACTTCAATAGTCAGTGTTTTTGCTGTTGCCGCTTTTGTAATTTTGTCTTTATTCACCCTTTTCTTCGCTTTCTTCTATTGGAGTTGCTGAAGCTTTTATATTCTTATATTACAATACTTGATGCTTCAGAACTTTATTGAAAAGGGTACCTCATTTTCTGGTCAAGCTGGGACGTTGAATATCTTAATACTTCTTTCAAAATTACTTCTCCACCCATCATAACGCTCTGTATTCTGAGAAGACGCTTGATTAGCTACACTGGACACTTCTTAAATGAGCTAAGGCGCTTGGTTATCCGCTTTGCACATTCACAAATCTGTTTAACTCGTAGCATTCTGACCATTTAGCGTATTATGCTTCTTTGACCCTCTTACTGGCCGAATTAGGATTTGATGTCTGCATGAAACTAGTTTATATGGATATTAGCTTTAATGAGACACCGGTTTCATCCAATTCGAACACCATCAGCTCAATATATGGCCCTCAGACGCTGCAAAGGTATGACAGTCAAAAACGGCATCACGTCACCAACTTACGGATGCATTTTGAAGAAGATAGAGATAGATTTCGCTCTTGACCTCTTCACGACAGTTGCAGATATTTCTTTGAGCCTTCCAACAATACCAAAATCGATACTTTTGAACACCTAAAGCTCCAGAAATTGTCAATAGACGGCTGCATGTTCTGATTGTCACGAACAGTATCACATCTCAAGCTTGAAGAAGGAATTTCACTCAGATATAGATTGATTCAGATCTCGGCGTCTACAGGAAACATGTAGGTATTTCTCTTATCTTTCTAAAAAAACCAAAATCACTTCATTAGGATGAGCGTCCCTCAAAATACGACGTTTCCGACGCTTGATTATCGGCAGCAGACGCTTGACTTCAATCTTCAGTCTTTTTGCTGTTGCAGCATTTGTACTTTTGACTTTTTTCATGCTTTTTTTCTCTTTCTTCTATTGGAGTTGCTGAAGGTTTTGTCTTCTTCTATTACAGTACATGAGGCTTCAGAACTTTATTGAAAAGGGTACCTAATTTTCTAGTCAAGCTTGGACTTTGAATATCTTATTACTTCATTCAAAATTACTTCTCCACCCATCACAACGTTCTGTATTCTGAGTGAAAGCTTGATTAGCGTCACTTGACTCTTCTTAAAAGAGCTAAGGCGCTTGGTTATCCACTTGGCACATTCACAAGGCTATTTAACTCGTACCATTTTGACCATTTAGCGTATTATGCTTCTTTGACCATGTTACTGGCCGAATTAGGATTCGATGTCTTCATGAAACTTATTTATATGGATAGTAGCTTTAATGGGACACTGGCTTCAACCAATTCGAACACCATTAGCTCAATATATGGCCATCAGACGCTACAAAGGTATGACAGTCAGGAACGGCATCACGTCACCAACTTACGGATGCATTTTGACAAAGATAGAGATAGATTTCGCTCTTGACCTCTTCACGACAGTTGCAGATATTTCTTTGAGCCTTCCAACGATACCAAAATCGATACTTTTGAACACCCAAAGCTCCAGAAATTGTCAACAGACGGCTGCATGTTCTGATTGTCACGAACAGTATCACATCTCAAGCTTGAAGAATGAATTTCACTCAGATAGAGATTGATTCAGATCTAGGCGTCTGCAGGAAACATGTAGGTATTTCTCTTATCTTTCTAAAAAAACCAAGATCACTTCATTAGGACGAGCGTCCCTAAAAATATATGGATATTAGCTTTAATGGGACACTGGTTTCATCCAATTCGAACACCATCGGCTCAATATATGGCCATTAGACGCTACAAAGGTATGACAGTCAGGTACGGCATCACGTCACCAACTTACGAATGCATTTTAACAAAGATAGAGATTGATTTCGCTCTTGACCTCTTCACGATAGTTACAGATGTTCTTTGAGACTTACAACGATACCAAGATCGATACTTTTGAACACCCAAAGCTCCACAAATTGTCCGCGGACGGTTGCATGTTCTGATTGTCTCGAACAGTATCACATCTCAAGCTGGAAGAAGGAATTTCGCTCCGATAGAGATTGATACAGATCCTGGCTTCTTCAGGAACATGTAGGTATTTCTCTTATCTTTCTAACAAAACCAAGATCACTTCATTAGGACGAGCGTACGTCAAAATACGACGTTTGGGATGCTTGATTATCGGCAGCAGACGCTAGACTTAAATCTTCAGTGTTTTTGCTGTTGCCGCTTTTGTAATTTTGTCTTTATTCACGCTTTTCTTCGCTTTCTTCTATTGGAGTTGCTGAAGCTTTAATATTCTTATATTACAGTACTTGATGCTTCAGAACTTTATTGGAAATGGTACCACATTTTCTGGTCAAGCTTGGACGTTGAATATCTTAATACTTCATTCAAAATTACTTCTCCACCCTTCATAACGCTCTGTATTCAGAGAAGACGCTTGATTAGCTTCACTGGACCCTTCTTAAATGAGCTAAGGTGCTTGGTTATCCACTTTGCACATTCACAAGTCTGTTTAACTCGTAGCATTCTGACCATTTAGCGTATTATGCTTCTTTGACCCTCTTACTGGCCGAATTAGGATTTGATGTCTTCATGAAACTAGTTTATATGGATATTAGCTTTAATGAGACACCAGTTTCCTCCAATTCGAACACCATCAGCTCAATATATGGCCCTCAGACGCTACAAAGGTATGACAGTCAGGAACGGCATCACGTCACCAACTTACGGATGCATTTTGACAAAGATAGAGATAGATTTCGCTCCTGACCTTTTCACGAGAGTTGCAGATATTTCTTTGAGCCATCCAACGATACCAAGATCGATACTTTTGAACACCCAAACCTCCAGAAATTGTCATCAGACGGTTGCATGTTCTGATTGTCACGAACAGTATCACATCTCAAGCTTGAAGAAGGAATTTCACTCAGATAGAGATTGATTCAGATCTCGGCGTCTACAGGAAACATGTAGGTATTTCCCTTATCTTTCCAAAAAAACCATGATCACTTCATTAGGACGAGCGTACCTCAAAATACGACGTTTCGGATGCTTGATTATCGGCAGCAGACGCTTGACTTAAATCTTCAGTGTTTTTGCTGTTGCCGCTTTTGTACTTTTGTATTAATTCATGCTTTTCTTCTCCTTCTTCTATTAGAGTTGTTGAAGGTTTTATATTCTTATATTACAGTACTTGATGCTTCAGAACTTTATCGAAAAGGGTACCTCATTTTCTGGTCAAGCTTGGACGTTGAATATCTTAATACTTCATTCAAAATTACTTCTCCACCCATCATAATGCTCTGTATTCTGAGAAGACGATTGATTAGCTTCACTGGACACTTTTTAAATGAGCTAAGGCGCTTGGTTATCTGCTTTGCACATTCACAAGTCTATTTAACTCGTAGCATTCTAACCATTTAGCGTGTTATGCTTCTTTGACCCTGTTACTGGCCGAATTAGGATTTGATGTCTTCATGAAACTTGTTTATATGGATATTAACTTTAGTGAGACACCGGTTTCATCCAATTCGAACACCATGAGCTCAATATATGGCCTTCAGACGCTACAAAGGTATGACAGTCAGGAACGGCATCACGTCACCAACTTACGGATGCATTTTGACAAATATAAATCGGTGCTTTTGAACACCCAAAGCTCCAGAAATTGTCCGCAGACGGTTGCATGTTCTGATTGTTACGAACAGTATCACATCTCAAGCTGGAAAAAGGAATTTCACACCGATAGAGATTGATAAAGATCTCGGCATCTTCAGGAAACATGTATGTATTACACTTTTCTTTCTAACAAAACCAAGATCACGTCAATAGGACGAGCGTACCTCAAAATACGACGTTTCGGACGCTTGATTATCGGCAGCAGAAGCTTGACTTCAATCTTCAGTGTTTTTGTTGTTGCTGCTTTTGTATTTTTGTCTTTATTCACGCTTTTATTCCCTTTCTTCTATTAGAGTTGCGGAAGCTTTTATATTCTTATATTACTGTACTTCATGCTTCAGAACTTTATTGAAAAGGGTACCTCATTTTCTCGTCAAGCTTGGACGTTGAATATCTTAATACTTCATTCAAAATTACTTCTCCACCCTTCATAACGTTCTGTATTCGCAGATGAAGCTTGATTAGCTTCACTGGACACTTCTTAAATGAGCTAAGGTGCTTGGTTATCCGCTTTGCACATTCACAAGTCTGTTTAACTCGTAGCATTCTGACCATTTAGCGTATTATGCTTCTTTGACCCTCTTACTGGCCGAATTAGGATTTGATGTCTGCATGAAACTAGTTTATATGGATATTATCTTTAATGAGACACCAGTTTAATCCAATTCGAACACCCTCAGCTCAATATATGGCCCTCAGACGCTACAAAGGTATGACAGTCAGGAACGGCATCACGTCACCAACTTACGGATGCATTTTGACAAAGATAGAGATAGATTTCGCTCCTGACCTTTTCGCGAGAGTTGCAGATATTTCTTTGAGCCATCCAACGATACCAATATCGATACTTTTGAACACCCAAAGCTCCAGAAATTGTCAACAGACGGCTGCATGTTCTGATTGTCACGAACAGTATCACATCTCAAGCTTGTAGAACGAATTTCACTCAGATAGAAATTAATTCAGATCTCAGCATCTACAGGAAAAATGTAGGTATTTCTCTTATCTTTCTAAAAAAACCAAAATCACTTCATTAGGATGAGCGTCCCTCAAAATACGACGTTTCGGACGCTTGATTATCGGCAGCAGACGCTTGACTTCAATCTTCAGTCTTTTTGCTGTTGCAGCTTTTGTAATTTTGTCTTTTTTCACCCTTTTTTTCTCTTTCTTTTACTAGAGTTTCTGAAGGTTTTGTCTTCTTCTATTATAGTACATGAGGCTTCAGTACTTTATTGAAAAGGGTACCTCATTTTCTGGTCAAGCTTGGACTTTGAATATCTTAATACTTCATTCAAAATTACTTCTCCACCCATCATAACGTTCTGTATTTTGAGTGAACGCTTGATTAGCTTCACCGGACTCTTCTTAAAAGAGCTAAGGCGCTTGGTTATCCACTTGGCACAATCACAGGGCTATTTAACTCGTAGCATTCTGACCATTTAGCGTATTATGCTTCTTTGACCTTGTTACTGGCCGAATTAGTATTCGATGTCTTCATGAAACTTGTTTATATGGATATTAGCTTTAATTGGACACTGGTTTCAACCAATTCGAACACCATCAGCTCAATATATGGCCATCAGACGCTACAAAGGTATGACAGTCACGAACGGCATCACGTCACCAACTTACCGATGCATTTTTACAAAGATAGTGATAGATTTCGCTCTTGACCTTTTCACGAGAGTTGCAGATATTTATTTGAGCCATCCAATGATACCAAGATCGATACTTTTGAACACCCAAACCTCCAGAAATTGTCATCAGACGGTTGCATGTTCTGATTGTCACGAACAGTATCACATCTCAAGCTTGAAGAAGGAATTTCACTCCGATAGAGATTGATACAGATCTCAACATCTACCGGAAACATGTAGGTATTACTCTTTTCTTTCTAACAAAATCAAGAGCACTGTATTAGGACGAGTGTACCTCAAAATATAATGTTTCAGACGCCTGATTGTTGGCAGCAGAAGCTTGACTTCAATCTTCAGTGTTTTTGCTATTGCCGCTTTTGTACTTTTCTCTTTATTCACGCTTTTCTTCCGTTTCTTCTATTAGAGTTGCTGAAGCTTTTATATTCTTATATTACAGTACTTGATGCTTCAGAACTTAATTGAAAAGGGCACCTCACTTTCTGGTCAAGCTTGGACGTTGAATATCTTAATACTTCATTCAAAATTACTTCTCCACCCATCATAATGCACTGTATTTTGAGAAGACGCTTGATTAGCTTCACTCGATGCTTCTTAAATGAGCTAAGGCGCTTGGTTATCTGCTTTGCGCATTCACAAGTCTGTTTAACTCATACCATTCTGACCATTTAGCGTATTATGCTTCTTTGACCCGGTTACTGGCCGAATTAGGATTCGATGTCTGCATGAAACTTGTTTATGTGGATATTAGCTTCAATGAGACACCGGTTTAATCCAATCTGAACACCAGCAGCTCAATATATGGCCATCAAATGCTACAAAGGTACGACAGTCAGGAACGGCATCACGTCACCAACTTACGGTTGCATTTTGACAAAGATAGAGATAGATTTCGCTCTTGACTTTTTCACGAGAGTTGGAGATATTTCTTTGAGCCATCCAACGATACCAAGAACAATACTTTTGAACACCCAAAGCTCCAGAAATTGTCAGCAGATGGTTGCATGTTCTGATTGTCACGAACAGTATCACATCTCAAGCTTGAAGAAGGAATTTCACTCAGATAGAAATTGATTCAGATCTCGGCGTCTACAGGAAATATGTAGGTATTTCTCTTATCTTTCTAACAAAATGAAGATCACTTCATTAGGATGAGCCTACCTCAAAATACGACATTTCAGACGCTTGATTATCGATAGCGGACACTTGATTTCAATCTACAGTCTTTTTGCTGTTGCCGCTTTTGTACTTTTGTCTTTCTCACGCTTTTCTTCTCTATCTTCTGTTAGAGTTGCTGAAGCTTATATATTCTTATATTACAGTACTTGATGCTTCAGAACTTTATTGAAAAGGGTACCTCACTTTCTGGTCAAGCTTGGACTTTGAATATCTTTATACTTCATTCAAAATTACTTCTCCACCCATCATAATGTTTTGTTTTCTGACAAGACGCTTGATATGCTACACTGGATGCTTCTTAAATGATCTAATGCACTTGGTTATCTGCTTTGCACATTCACAAGTCTGTTTAACTCGTAGCATTCTGACCATTTAGCGTATTATGCTTCTTTGACCCTGTTACTGGCCGAATTAGGATTCGATGTCTTCATCAAAACTTGTTTACATGGATATTAGCTTTAATGAGACACCGGTTTCATCCCATTCGAACACCATCAGCTCAATATATGGCCATTAGACGCTACAAAGGTATGACAGTCAGAAACGGCCTAACATCACCAACTTACGAATTCATTTTAACGAAAATAGAGATCGATTTCGCTCTTGACCGCTTCACGAGAGTTGCAGATATTCTTTGAGACTTCGAACGATACCAAGATCGATACTTTTGGACACCAAAAGATCCATTAATTGTCAGCAGACAGTTGCATGTTCTGATTGTCTCGAATAGTATCACATCTCAAGCTGGAAGAGGGAATTTCACTCTGATAGAGATTGATACAGATCATGGCTTCTTCAGGAAACATGTAGGTATTTCTTTTATCTTTCTAAAAAAACAAAGATCACTTCCTTAGGACTAGCATACCTCAAAATACAACGTTTCCGACGCTTGATTATCGGCAGTAGACGCTTGACTTCAATCTTCAGTGTTTTTGCTATTGTAGCTTTTTTACTTTAGTCTTTATTCACACATTTTTTTTCTCTTTGTTCTATTATAGTTTCTAAAGCTTTTGTCTTTTTCTATTACAGTACTTGATGCTTCAGAACTTAATTAAAAAGGGTACCTCATTTTCTGGTCAAACATGGAGGTTGAGTATCTTAATACTTCATTCAAAATTACTTCTCCACCCATCGTAATGCTCTGTATTTTGAGAAGACGCTTGATTAGCTTCACTCGACGCTTCTTAAATGAGCTAAGGCACTTGGTTATCCGCTTTGCGCATTCACAAGTCTGTTTAACTCGTAGCATTTTGACCATTTAGCGTATTATGCTTCTTTGACCCGGTTACTGGCCGAATTAGGATTCGATATCTGCATGAAACTTGTTTATATGGATATTAGCTTTAATGAGACACTGGTTTCATCCAATTGGAACACCATCAGCTCAATATATGGCCATCAGACGCTACAAAGGTATGACAGTCAGGAACGGCATCACGTCACCAACTTACGGATGCATTTTGACAAAGATAGAGATTGATTTCGCTCTTGACCTTTTCAGGAGAGTTGCAGATATTTCTTTGATCCATCCAATGATACCAAGATCGATACTTTTGAACACCCAAAGCTCCAGAAATTGTTAGCAGATGGTTGCATGTTCTGATTGTCACGAACAGTATCACATCTCAAGCTTGAAGAAGGAATTTCACTCATATAGAGATTGATTCAGATCTCGGCGTCTACAGGAAATATGTAGGTATTTCTCTTTACTTTCAAACAAAATGAAGATCACTTCATTAGGATGAGCCTACCTCAAAATATGACATTTCGGACGCTCGATTATCGGCAGCGGAAGCTTGATTTCAATCTACAGTCTTTTTGATGTTGCTGCTTTTGTACTATTGTCTTTATTCACGCTTTTCTTCTCTTTCTTCTATAAGAGTTGCTGAAGCTTTTATATTCTTATATTACAGTACTTGATGCTTCAGAACTTTATTGGAAAGGGTACCTCACTTTCTGGTCAAGCTTGGACTTTGAATATATTTATACTTCAATCAAAATTACTTCTCCACCCATCATAATGTTTTGCTTTCTGACAAGATGCTTGCGTAGCTTCGCTGGACGCTTTGGAATCTTTGGAAGGCTCAGATAAATATCTGCAACTCTCGTGAAGAGGTCAAGAGCGAAATTGATCTCTATCTTTGTCAAAATGCATCCGTAAGTTGGTGACATGATGTCGTTCATGACTGTCATACCTTTGTAGCGTCTGATGGCCATATATTGAGCTGATGGTGTTCAAATTGGATAAAACCGGTGTCTCATTAAAGCTAATATTCATATAAACAAGTTTCATGAAGACATCGAATCCTAATTCGGCCAGTAATAAGGTCAAAGAAGCGTAATACGCTAAATGGTCAGAATGCTATGAGTTAAATAGCCTTGTGAATGTTCCAAGTGGATAACCAAGTGCTTAGCTCTTTTAAGAAGCATCCAGTGAAGCTAATCAAGCGTACACTCAAAAAACAGAACATTATGATGGGTGGAGAAGTAATTTTGAATGAAGTATTAAGATATTCAAAGTCCAAGCTTGACCAGAAAATGAGGTACCCTTTTCAATAAAGTTCTGAAGCATCAAGTACTGTAATAGAAGAAGACAAAACCTTCAGCAACTCCAATATAAGAAAGAGAAAAAAAGCGTCAATAAAGAAAAAAGTACAAAAGCGGCAACTGCAAAAAGATTGAAGATTGAAGTCAAGCGTCTGCTGCCGCTAATCAAGCGTCCGAAATGTCGTATTTTAAGGTAAGCTTGTCCTAACGAAGGGATCTTGTATTCGATAGAAAGATGAGAGAAATACCTACCTGATTCATGTAAAAGTCTAGATCTGAATCAATCTCTATCTGAGTGAAATTCCTTCTTCAAGCATGAGGTGTGATACTATTCGTGACAATTTGAATATCCAACCTTCTGTTGACAATTTCTGGGGCTTTAGGTTTTCAAAAGTATCGACCTTGGTATCGTTGGTAGTCTCAAAGAAATATCTGAAACTCTCGTGAAGAGGTCAAGAGCGAAATCTATCTCTGTCTTTGTGAAAATGCATCCGTAAGTTGGTGATGTGAATCCGTTCCTTACTGTCATACCTTTGTAGCTTCTGATGGCCATATATTGAGCTGATGGTGTTCGAATTGGATGAATCCGGTTTCTCATTAAAGCTAATTTCCATATATACATGTTTTGTAATGACATCGAATCCTAATTCGGCCAGTAACAGGGTCAAAGAAGCATAAAACGCTAAATGGTCAGAATGCTACGAGTTAAATACCCTTGTGAACCTGCCAAGTGGATAAACAAGCGCCTTAGCTCTTTTAAGAAGCATCCAGTGAATCTAATCAAGCATCTACTCAGAATACAGAACATTAAGATGGGCGGAGAAATAAATTTGAATGAAGTGTTAAGATATTCAACGTCCAATCTTGACCAGAAAATGAGGTACCCTTTTCAATAAAGTTCTGAAGCATCAAGCACTGTAATATAAGAATATAAAATCTTCAGCAACTCTAATAGAAGAAAGAGAAAAAAAGCGTGAATGAAGAGAAAAGTAGAAAAGCGGCAACAGCAAAAACACTAAAGATTGAAGTCAAGTGTCAGCTACCGATAATCAAGCGTCTGAAACGTCGCATTTTGAGGTACGCTCGTCCAAATGAAGTTATCTTGGTTTTTTTAGAAAGATATTAGAAATACCCACATGTTTCCTGAACAAGCCGAGATCAGTATCATTCTCTACCGGAGTGAAATTCCTCCTTCAGGCATGAGATGTGATATTGTTCGTGACAAACCGAACATGCAACCGTCTGCTGCCAATTTCTGGAGCTTTGGGCTTTCAAAAGTATCGATCTTGGTATCGTTACAAGGCTCAAAGAAATATCTGCAACTCTTGTGAAGGGATCAAGAGCGAAATCGATCTCTATCTTTGTCAAAATGCATCCGTAAGTTGGTGACGTGATGCCGTTCCTGACTGTCAAACCTTTGTAACATCTGATGGCCATATATTGAGCTGATGGTGTTCGAATTGGATGAAACCGGAGTCTTTATTAAAGCTAATATCCATGTAAACAAGTTTCATGAAGACATCGAATCCTAATTCGGCCAGTAATAAGGTCAAAGAAGCATAATACGCTAAATGGTCAGAATGCTATGAGTTAAATAGCCTTGTGAATGTGCCAAGTGGATAACCAAGCGCCTTAGCTCCTTTAAGAAGCGTCTAGTGAAGCTAATGAAGCGTCTACTCAGAATACAAAACATTATGATGGGTGGAGAAATAATTTTGAATGAAGTATTAAGATATTCAACGTCCAAGCTTGACCAGGAAATGAGGTACCCTTCTCAATAAAGTACTGTAATAGAAGAAGACAAAAACTTCAGCAACTCCAATAGAAGAAAGAGAAAAAAAGCGTCAATAAAGAAAAAAGTACAAAAGCGGCAACTGCAAAAGGATTGAAGATTGAAGTCAAGCGTCTGCTGCCGCTAATCAAGCGTCCAAAACGTTGTATTTTAAGGTAAGCTTGTCCTAACGAAGTGATCTTGTATTCGATAGAAAGATGAGAGAAATACCTACCTGATTCATGTAGAAGTCTAGATCTGAATCAATCTCTATCTGAGTGAAATTCCTTCTTCAAGCATGAGGTGTGATACTATTCGTGACAATTCGAATATGCAACCTTTTGCTGACGATTTCTGGGGTTTTTGGTTTTCAAAAGTATCGACCTTGGTATCGTTGGAAGTCTCAAAGAAATATCTGCAACTCTCATGAAGAGGTCAAGAGCGAAATCGATCTCTATCTTTGTCAAAATGCATCCGTAAGTTGGTGATGTGATTCCGTTCCTTACTGTCATACCTTTGTAGCTTCTGAAGGCCATATATTGAGCTGATGGTGTTCGAATTGGATGAATCCGGTGTCTCATTAAAGCTAATATCCATATAAACATGTTTCGTGAAGACATCGAATCCTAATTCGGCCAGTAACAGGGTCAAAGAAGCATAATACGCTAAAGGGTCAGAATGCTACGAGTTAAATAGCCTTGTGAACCTGCCAAGTGGATAAACAAGCGCCTTAGCTCTTTTAAGAAGCATCCAGTGAATCTAATCAAGCATCTACTCAGAATACAGAACATTATGATGGGTGGAGAAATAATTTTGAATGAAGTATTAAGATATTCAACGTCCAATCTTGACCAGAAAATGAGGTACCCTTTTCAATAAAGTTCTGAAGCATCAAGCACTGTAATATAAGAATATAAAATCTTCAGCAACTCTAATAGAAGAAAGAGAAGAAAAGCGTGAATAAAGAGAAAAGTAGAAAAGCGGCAACAGCAAAAACACTAAAGATTGAAGTCAAGCGTCAGCTACCGATAATCAAGCGTCTAAAACGTCGCATATTGAGGTACGCTCGTCCAAATGAAGTGATCTTGGTTTTTTTAGAAAGATAATAGAAATACCCACATGTTTCCTGAGGAAGCCGAGATCAGTATCATTCTCTACTGGAGTGAAATTCCTCCTTCAGGCATGAGATGTGATATTGTTCGTGACAAACCGAACATGCAACCGTCTGCTGCCAATTTCTGGAGCTTTGGGTTTTCAAAAGTATCGATCTTGGTATCGTTACAAGGCTCAAAGAAATATCTGCAACTCTTGTGAAGGGATCAAGAGCAAAATCGATCTCTATCTTTGTCAAAATGCATCCGTAAGTTGGTGACGTGATGCCGTTCTTGATTGTCAAACCTTTGTAACATCTGATGGCCATATATTGAGCTGATGGTGTTCGAATTGGATGGAATCGGAGTCTTTATTAAAGCTCATATCTATGTAAACAAGTTTCATGAAGACATCGAGTCCTAATTCGGCCAGTAATAAGGTCAAAGAAGCATAATACGCTAAGTGGTCAGAATGCTATGAGTTAAATAGCCTTGTGAATGTGCCAAGTGGATAACCAAGCGCCTTAGCTCCTTTAAGAAGCGTCTAGTGAAGCTAATGAAGCGTCTACTCAGAATACAGAACATTATGATGGGTGGAGAAATAATTTTGAATGAAGTATTAAGATATTCAACGTCCAAGCTTGACCAGGAAATGAGGTACCCTTTTCAATAAAGTACTGAAACATCAAGTAATGTAATAGAAGAAGACAAAAACGTCAGCAACTCCAACTGAAGAAAGAGAAAAAAAGCATCAATAAAGAAAAAATTACAAAAGCGACAACAACAAAAAGATTGATGATTGAAGTCAAGCGTCTGCTGCCGCTAATCAAGCGTCCGAAACGTCGTATTTGAAGGTAAGCATGTGCTAATGAAGTGATCATGTATTTGATAGAAAGATGAGAGAAATACCTACCTGATTCATGTTGAAGTCGAGATCTGAATCAATCTCTATCTGAGTGAAATTCCTTCTTCAAGCATGAGGTGTGATACTGATCGTGACAATTCGAATATGTAACCTTTTGCTGACAATTTCTGATGCTTTGGGTTGCCGAAAGTATCGATCTTTGGCTGTACAAAATTATCGATCTCGGTAGCGTTGGAAGGCTCAAAGAAATATCTGCAACTCTCGCGAAGAGGTCAAGGGCTAAATCGATCTCTATCTTTGTCAAAATGCATCCGTAAGTTGGTGACGTGATGCCGTTCCTGACTGTCATACCTTTGTAGCGTCAGATGGCGATATATTGAGCTGATGGTGTTCGAATTGGATGAAACCGGTGTCTCATTAAAGCTAATATCCGTATAAACAAGTTTCATGAAGACATCGCATCCAAATTCGGCAAGTGACATGATCAAAGAAGCATAATACACTAAATTGTTAGAATGCTACGAGTTAACGCCTTAGCTCTTTTAAGAAGTGTCCAGTGAAGCTAATCAATCGTCTACTCAGAATACAGAATATTATGATGGGTGGAGAAGTAATTTTCAAAGAAGTATTAAGATATTCAAAATCCAAGCATGACCAGAAAATGAGGTACCCTTTTCAATAAAATTCTGAAGCATCAAGTATTGTAATAGAATAAGACAAAACCTTTAGAAACTCTAATAGAAGAAATATAAAAATAGCGTGAATAAAGACAAAAGTACAAAAGCTGCAACAGCAAAAAGACAGAAGATTGAAGTCATGCGTCAGCTGTCGATAATCAATCGTCCAAAATGTCGTATTTTGAGGTATGCTCGTCCTAATGAAGTGATCTTGGTTTTGTTAGAAAGATAAGAGAAATACCTACATGTTTCCTGAAGAAGCCGACATCTGTATCAATCTCTATCGAAGTGAAATTCCTTCTTCCAGCTTGAGATGTGATACTGCTCGAGACAATCAGAACAAGCAACCGTCTGCTGACAATTTCTGGAGCTTTGGGTGTTCAAAATTATCGATCTTGGTATCGTTGGAAGTGTCAAAGAAATATCTGCTACTCTCGTAAAGAGGTCAAGAGTGAAATCAATCTCTATCTTTGTCAAAATGCATCCGTAATTTGGTGACGTGATTCCGTTCCTGACTGTCATACCTTTGTAGCGTTTGATGGTCATATATTGAGCTGATGGTATTCGAATTGGATGAAACCAGTGTCTCATTAAAACTAATATCCACATAAACAAGTTTCATGAAGACATCGAATCCTAATTCGGCTAGTAATAAGGTCAAAGAAGCATGAGTTAAATAGCCTTGTGAATGTGCCGAGTGGATAACCAAGCGCCTAAGCTCCTTTAAGAAGCTTCAAGTGAAGCTAATCAACCGTCTACTCAGAATACAGAACATTATGATGGGTGGAGAAATAATTTTGAATGAAGTATTAAGATATTCAACGTCCAAGCTTGACTAGAAAATGAGGTACCCTTTTCAATAAAGTTCTGAAGCATCAAGTACAGTAGTATAAGAATATAAAAGCTTCTGCAACTCTAATAGAAGAAAGAGAAGAAAAGCGTGAATAAAGACAAAAGTACAAAAGCGGCAACAGCAATAACACGGAAGATTGAAGTCAAGCGTCTGCTGTCGATAATCAAGCGTCTGAAACTTCGTATTTTTAGGTATGCTCATCCTAATGAAGTGATCTTGGTTTTGCTAGAAAGATAATAGAAATACCTGCATGTTTCCAGAAGAAGCCGAGATCTGTATCAATCTCTATCGGAGTGAAATTCCTTCTACAATCTTTTGATGTGATATTGTTCGTGACAATTAGAAAATGCAACCGTCTGCTGACAATTTATGGATCTTTGGATGTCTAAAATTATTGATCTCGGTATCGTTGGAAGGCTCAAAGAAATATCTGCAACTCTCGTGAAGAGGTCAAGAGCGAAATCGATCTCTATCTTTGTCAAAATGCATTCGTAAGATGGTGACGTGATGTCGTTCCCGACTGTCATACCTTTGTAGCATCTGATGGCCATATATTGAGCTGATGGTGTTCGAATTGGATGAAATCGGTGTCTCATTAAAGTTAATATCCATATAAACAAGTTTCATGCAGACATCAATTCCTAATTCGGCCAGTAACAGGGTCAAAGAAGCATAATACGCTAATTGGTAAGAATGCTACGAGTTAAACAGACTTGTGAATGTGAAAATCGAATAACCAAGCACCTTAGCTCATTTAAGAAGTGTCCAGTGAACCAAATCTAGCGTCTTCTCAAAATACAGAACATTATGATGGGTGGAAAAGTAAATTTGAATGATGTTTTAAGATATTCAAGGTCCAAGCTTGACCAGAAAATGAGGTACCCTTTTCAATAAAGTTCTGAAGCATCAAGTACAGTAATATAAGAATATAAAAGCGGTAGCAACTGTAATAGAAGAAAGAGAAGAAAAGCGTCAATAAAGACAAAACTATAAAAGAGGCAACAGCAAAAACACGAAAGATTGAAGTCATGCGTCTGCTGCCGATAATCAAGCGTACGAAACGTCGTATTTTGAGGTACGCTCGTCCGAATGAAGTGATCTTGGTTTTGCAAGAAAGATAATAGAAATACCTGCATGTTTCCTGAAGAAGCCGAGATCTGTATCAATCTCTATCGAAGTGAAATTCCTTTTTCAATCTTGAGATGTGATATTGTTCGCGACAATCAGAAAATGCAACCGTCTGCTGACAATTTCTGGGCATTTGGATGTACAAAATTATCGATCTCGGTATCGTTGGAAGGCTTAAAGAAATATCTGCAACTCTAGTGAGAAGGTCAAGAGCGAAATCGATCTCTATCTTTGTTAAAATGCATCCGTAAGTTGGTGACGTGATGCCGTTCATGACTGTCATACCTTTGTAGCATCAGATGGCCATATATTGAGCTGATGGTGTTCGAATTGGATGAAACCTTTGGCTCATGAAAGCTAATATCCATATAAACAAGTTTCATGATGACATCGAATCCTAATTCGGCAAGTGACATGGTCAAAGAAGCATAATACACTAAATGGTCAGAATGCTCCGAGTTAAATAGCCTTGTGAATGTGCCGAGTGGATAACCAAGCGCCTTAGTTCTTTTAAGAAGCGTCCAGTGAAGCTAATCAATCGTCTACTCAGAATACAGAACATTATGATGGGTGGAGAAGTAATTTCCAAAGAAGTATTAAGATATTCAAAGTCCAAGCTTGACCGGAAAATAAGGTACCATTTTGAATAAAGTTCTGAAGCATCAAGTACTGTAATAGAAAAGGACAAAAGCTTCAGCAACTCTAATAGAAGAAATAGAAAAAAAGCGTGAATAAAGACAAAAGTAAAAAAGCTGCAAAAGCAAAAACATTGAAGATTGATGTCAAGCGTCTATTGCCGATAATCAAGCGTCCGAAACGTCGTATTTTGATGTATGCTCGTGCAGATGAAGTGATCTTGGTTATGTTAGAAAGATAAGAGAAGTATCGTGTGATACTGTTCGTGACAATCAGAACATGAAACCGTCTGCTGATAATTTATAGAGCTTTGGCAGTTCAAAAGTATCGATCTTGGTATCGTTGGAAGGCTCAAAGAAATATCTGCAACATTCCTGAAGAGGTCAAGAGCAAAATCGATCTCTATCTTTGTCAAAATGCATCCGTAAGTTGGTGACGTGATGCCGTTCCTGACTGTCATACCTTTATAGCGTCTGATGGCCATATATTGAGCTCATGGTGTTCGAATTGGATGAAACCGGTATCTCATTAAAGTTAATATCCATATAAACATGTTTCATGAAGACATTGAATCCAATTTCGGCCAGTAACAGGGTCAAAGAAGCATGTGATCTGTATCAATCCCTAGCGGAGTGAAATTCCTCCTTCAAGCATGAGATGTGATATTGTTCGTGACAATCAAAACATGCAACCATCTGCTGACAATTTCTGGAGCTTTGGGTTTTCAAAAGTATCGATCATGGTATCGTTAGAAGGCTCAAAGAAATATCTACAACTCTTGTGAAGAGGTCAAGAGCGAAATCGATCTCTATCTTTGTCAAAATGCATCCGTAAGTTGGTGACGTGATGCCATTCCTGATTGTCATACCTTTGTAGCGTCTGATGGCCATATATTTTGTTGATGGTGTTCAAATTGGCTGAAACCGATGTCTCATTAAAGCTAATATCCAAATAAACAAGTTTCATGCAGACATCGAATCCTAATTCGGCCAGTAACAGGGTCAAAGAAGCATAATACGCTAAATGGTCAGAATGCTATGAGTTAAATACCCTTGTGAATGTACCAAGTGGATAACCAAGTGCCTTAGCTCTTTTAAGAAGCATCCAGTGAAGCTAATCAAGCGTCTACTCGAAATACAAAACATTATGATGGGTGGAGAAATAATTTTGATTGAAGTATTAAGATATTCAACGTCCAAGCTTGACCAGAAAATGAGGTACCCTATTCAATAAAGTGCTAAAGCATCAAGTATTGTAATATAAGAAAGAGAATATAACTGTAAATAAAGGCAAAAGTAGAAAATCGGCAACAGTAAAAACACTGAAGATTGAAGTCAAGGGTCTACTGCCGATAATCAAGCGTCCGAAAAGTCGCATTTTGAGGTATGCTCGTCCTAATGAAGTGATCTTGCTTTTGTTAGAAAGATAAGAGAAATAAATACATGTTTCGTGAAGAAGCCGAGATCTGTATCAATCTCTATCGGAGTGAAATTCCTTCTTCAAGCTTGAGAAGTGATATTGTTAGTGACAATCAGAACATGCAACCGTCTGCTGACAATTTCTGGAGCTTTGGGTGTTCAAAATTATCGATCTCGGTATCGTTGGAAGGCTCAAAAAATATCCGCAACTCTCGTGAAGAGGTCAAGAGAGAAATCGATCTCTATCTTTGTCAAAATGCATCCCAAAGTTGGTGACGTGATGTCATTCCTGACTGTCATACCTTTGTAGCATCTAATGGCCATATGTCGAGCTGATGGTGTTCGAATTGGATGAAACCGGTGTCTCATTAAAGCTAATATCCATATAAACAAGTTTCATGCAGACATCGAATCCTAATTCGGCCAGTAACATTGTCAAAGAAGCATAATACGCTAAATGGTCAGAATGCTACGAGTTAAATAGCCTTGTGAATGTGCCTAATGGATAACCAAGTGCCTTAGCTCTTTTAAGAAGCGCCAAGTGAAGCTAATCAATCATCTACTCAGAATACAGAACATGATGATGGGTGGAGAGGTAATTTTGAAAGAAGTATTAAGATATTCAAAGTCCAAGCTTGACTAGAAAATGAGGTGCCATTTTCAATAAAGTTTTGAAGCATCAAGTACTGTAATAGAAAAGGACAAAAGCTTCAGCAACTCTAATAGAAGAAAGCGAAAAAAAGTGTGAATAAAGACAAAAGTAAAAAAGCTGCAAAAGTAAAAACACTGAAGATTGAAGTCAAGCGTCTACTGCCGATAATCAAGCGTCCGAAACGTCGTTTGAGGTATGCTCGTCCTAATGAAGTGATCTTGGTTTTGTTAGAAAGATAAGAGAAATAACTACATGTTTCGTGAAGAAGCCGAGACCTGTATCAATCTCTATCGGAGTGAAATTCCTTCTTCAAGCTTGAGATGTGATATTGTTAGTGACAATCAGAACATGCAACCGTCTGCTGACAATTTCTGGAGCTTTGGGTGTTCAAAATTATCGATCTCGGTATCGTTGGAAGGCTCAAAAAATATCTGCAACTCTCGTGAAGAGGTCAAGAAAGAAATCGATCTCTATCTTTGTCAAAATGCATCCCAAAGTTGGTGACGTGATGTCATTCCTGACTGTCATACCTTTGTAGCATCTAATGGCCATATGTTGAGCTGATGGTGTTCGAATTGGATGAAACCGGTGTCTCAGTAAAGCTAATATCCATATAAACAAGTTTCATGAAGACATCGAATCCTAATTCGGCCAATAACAGGGTCAAAGAAGTATAATACGCTAAATGGTAAGAATTCTACGAGTTAAATAGACTTGTGAATGTGCAAAGTGGATAACCAAGCACCTTAGCTCATTTAAGAAGCGTCCAGCGAAGCTAATCAAGCGGCTTCTCGGATTACAGAACATTATGATGGGTGGAGAAGTAATTTTGAATGAAGTTTTAAGATATTCAACGTCCAAGCTTGACCAGAAAATGAGGTACCCTTTTCGATAAAGTTCAGAAGCATCAAGTACTGTAATATAAGAATATAAAAACTTCAGCAACTTTAATAGAAGAAAGATAAGAAAAGCGTGCGTAAAGACAAAAGTACAAAAGCGGCAACAGCAAAAACACAGAAGATTGAAGTCATGCGTCTACTGCCGATAATCTAGCGTCCGAAATGTCGTATTTTAAGGTATGATCGTCCTAATGAAGTGATCTTGTTTTTGTAAGAAATATTAGAGAAATACATACATGTTTCTTGAAGAAGCCGTGATCTGTATCAATCTCTATTTGAGTGAAATTCCTTCTTCAAGCTTGAGATGTTATACTATTAGTGACAATCAGAATATGCAATCATCTGTTGACAATTTATAGAGCTTTGGGTGTTCAAAATTATCGATATCAGTATCTTTGGAAAGCTCAAAGAAATATCTGCAACTCTCGTGAAGAGGTCAAGAGCGAAATCGATCTCTATCTTTGTCAAAATTCATCCGTAAGTTGGTGACGTGATGTCCTTCCTGACTGTCATACCTTTATAGCGTCTGATGGCCATATATTTTGTTGATGGTGTTCGAATTGGATGAAACCAGTGTCTCATTAAAGCTAATATCCATATAAACAAGTTTCATGAAGAAATCGAATCCTAATTCGGCCAGTAATATGGTCAAAGAAGCATAATACGCTAAATGGTCAGAATGCTACGAGTTAAATAGCCTTGTGAATATGCCAAGGGGATAACCAAGCGCCTTAGCTCTTTTAAGAAGCGTCCAGTGAAGCTAATCAATTGTCTACTCAGAATACAGAACATTATGATGGGTGGAGAGGTAATTTTGAAAGAAGTCTTAAGATATTCAAAGTCCAAGCTTGACCAGAAAATGAGGTACCATTTTCAATAAAGTTCTAAAGCATCAAGTACTGTAATAGAAAAGGACAAAAGCTTCAGCAATTCTAATAGAAGAAAGAGAAAAAAAAGCATGAATAAAGACAAAAGTAAAAAAGCTGCAAAAGCAAAAGCACAGAAGAATGAAGTCAAGTGTCTACTGACTATAATCAAGCGTCCGAAACGTCGTATTTTGAGGTATGCTCGTCCTAATGAAGTGATCTTGGTTTTGTTTGAAAGATAAGAGAAATAACTACATGTTTCGTGAAGAAGCCGAGATCTATATCAATCTCTACCGGAGTAAAATTCCTTCTTCAAGCTTGAGATGTGATACTGTTAGTGACAATCAGAACATCCAACCGTCTGCTGACGATTTCTAGAGCTTTGGGAGTTCAAAATTATCGATCTCGGTATCGTTGGAAGGCTCAAAGAAATATCTGCAACTCTCGTGAAGAGGTCAAGAGCGAAATCGATCTCTATCTTTGTCAAAAGGCATCCCTAAGTTGGTGACGTGATGTCGTTCCTGAATGTCATACCATTGTAGCCTCTGATGGCCATATATTGAGCTGATGGTATTCGAATTGGATAACCAAGCGCCTAAGCTCATGTAAGAAGCTTATAGTGAAGCTAATCAAGCGGATTCTCAGAATACAGAACATCATGATGGGGGAGAAGTAATTTTGAATGAAGTTTTAAGATATTCAACGTCCAAGCTTGACCACAAAATGAGGTACCCTTTTCGATAAAGTTCAGAAGCATCAAGTACTGTAATATATAAATATAAAAACTTCAGCAACTCTAATAGATGAAAGAGAAGAAAAGCATGAATAAAGACAAAAGTACAAAAGCGGCAACAGCAAAAACACTGAAGATTGAAGTCATGCGTCTATTGCCGATAATCTAGCGTCTGAAATGTCGTATTTTGAGGTACGCTCGTCCTAATGAAGTGATCTTGGTTTCGTTAGAAAGATAAGAGAAATGCCTACATGTTTCCTGAAGAAGTCGATATCTGTATCAATCTCTAGCGGAGTGAAATTCCTCCTTCAAGCATGAGATGTGATATTGTTCATGACAATCAGAACATGCAACCATCTGCTTACAATTTCTAGAGCTTTGGGTGTTCAAAAGTATCGATCTAGGTATCTTTGGAAGGCTCAAATAAATATCTGCAACTCTCGTGAAGAGGTCAAGAGCGAAATCGATCTCTATCTTTGTCAAAATGCATCCGCAAGATGGTGACGTGATGTCGTTCCCGACTGTCATTCCTTTGTAGCGTCTGATGGCCATATATTGAGCTGATGGTGATCGAATTGGATGAAACCAATGTCTCATTAAAGCAAATATCCATTTAAACAAGTTTCATGAAGATATCGAATCCTAATTCGGCCAGTAACAGGGTCAAAGAAGCGTAATACGCTAAATGGTCAGAATGCTACGAGTTAAATACCCTTGTGAATGTGCCAAGTGGATAACCAAGCGCCTTAGCTCTTTTAAGAAGCGTCCAGTGAACCAAATCCAGTGTCTACTCAGAATACAGAACATTATGATGGGTGAAGATACAATTTTGAATGGAGTTTTAAGATATTCAACGTCCAAGCTTGACCAGAAAACGAGGTACCCTTTTCAATAAAGTTTTGAAGCGTCAAGTACTGTAACATAAGAATATAAAAGCTTCAGCAACTCTAATAGAAGAATGATAAGAAAAGCGTGAATAAAGACAAAATTAGAAAAGCGGTAACAGCAAAAACACTGAAGATTGAAGTCAAGCGTCTGCTGCCGATAATCAAGCGTCCGAAAAGTCGCATTTTGAGGTACGCTCGTCCTAATGAAGTGATCTTGGTTTTGTTAGAAAGATAAGATAAATAAATACATGTTTCGTGAAGAAGCCGAGATCGGTATCAATCTCTATCGGAGTGAAATTCCTTCTTCAAGCTTGAGATGTGATATTGTTAGTGACAATCAGAACGTGCAACCGTCTGCTGACAATTTCTGGAGCTTTGGGTTATCAAAATTATCTATCTCGGTATCGTTGGAAGGCTCAAAGAAATATATGCAACTCTCGTGAAGAGGTCAAGAGCGAAATCGATCTCTATCTTTGTCAAAATGCATCCGTAAGATGGTGACGTGATGTCGTTCCCGACTGTCATACCTTTGTAGCATCTGATGGCCATATATTGAGCTGATGGTGTTCGAATTGGATGAAACCGAAGTCTTATAAAAGCTAATATCCATTTAAACAAGTTTCATGAAGACATCGAATCCTAATTCGGCCAGTAACAGGGTCAAAGAAGCATAATACGCTAAATGATCAGAATGCTACGAGTTAAATACCCTTGTGAATGTGCCAAGTGGATAACCAAGCACCTTAGCTCATTTAAGAAGCATCCAGTGAACCAAATCCAGCGTCTACTCAGAATACAGAACATTATGATGGGTGGAGATACAATTTTGAATGGAGTTTTAAGATATTGAAAGTCCAAGCTTGAGCAGAAAATGAGGTACCCTTTTCAAAATAGTTCTGAAGCATCAAGTACTGTAACATAAGAATATAAAAGCTTCAGCAACCCTAATAGAAGAAAGAGAAGAAAAGCGTGAATAAAGACAAAAGTAGAAAAGCGGCAACAGCAAAAACACTGAAGATTGAAGTCAAGCGTTGCTGCCGATAATCAAGCGTCCGAAAAGTCGCATTTTGAGGTACGATCGTGCTAATGAAGTGATCTTGGTTTTTTTAGAAAGATAAGAGAAATAAATACATGTTTCGTGAAGAAGCCGAGATCTGTATCAATCTCTATCGGAGTGAAATTCCTTCTTTAAGCTTGAGATGTGATATTGTTAGTGACAATCAGAACATGCAACCGTCTGCTGAAAATTTCTGGAGCTTTGGGTGTTCAAAATTATCGATCTCCGTATCGTTGGATGGCTCAAAGAAATATCTGCAACTCTCGTGAAGAGGTCAAGAGCGAAATCGATCTCTATCTTTGTCAGAATGCATTTGTAAGATGGTGACGTGATGTCGTTCCCGACTGTCATTCCTTTGTAGCGTCTGATGGCCATATATTGAGCTGATGGTGATCGAATTGGATGAAACTGATGTCTCATTAAAGCTAATATCCATTTAAACAATTTTCATGAAGACATCGAATCCTAATTCGGCCAGTAACAGGGTCAAAGAAGCATAATACGCTAAATGGTCAGAATGCTACGAGTTAAAAACCCTTGTGAATGTGCCAAGTGGATAACCAAGCGCCTTAGCTCATTTAAGAAGCGTCCAGTGAACCAAATCCAGCGTCTACTCCGAATACAGAACATTATGATGGGTGGAGATACAATTTTGAATGGCGTTTTAAGATATTCAACGTCCAAGCTTGACCAGAAAATGAGGTACCTTTTCAAAATAGTTCTGAAGCATCAAGTACTGTAACATAAGAATATAAAAGCTTCAGCAACCCTAATAGAAGAAAGATAAGAAAAGCGTGAATAAAGACAAGTAGAAAAGCGGCAACAGCAAAAACACTGAAGATTGAAGTCAAGCGTCTGCTGCCGATAATCAAGCGTCCGAAAAGTCGCATTTTGAGGTACGATCGTGCTAATGAAGTGATCTTGGTTTTTTTAGAAAGATAAGAGAAATAAATACATGTTTCGTGAAGAAGCCGAGATCTGTATCAATCTCTATCGGAGTGAAATTCCTTCTTCAAGCTTGAGATGTGATATTGTTAGTGACAATCAGAACGTGCAACCGTCTGCTGACAATTTCTGGAGCTTTGGGTTATCAAAATTATCTATCTCAGTATCGTTGGAAGGCTCAAAGAAATATCTGCAACTCTCGTGAAGAGGTCAAGAGCGAAATCGATCTCTATCTTTGTCAAAATGCATCCGTAAGATGGTGACGTGATGTCGTTCCCGACTGTCATACCTTTGTAGCGTCTGATGGCCATATATTGAGCTGATGGCGTTCGAATTGGATGAAACTGATGTCTCGTAAAAGCTAATATCCATTTAAACAAGTCTCATGAAGACATCGAATCCTAATTCGGCCAGTAACAGGGTCAAAGAAGCATAATACGCTTAATGGTCAGCATGCTACGAGTTAAATACCCTTGTGAATGTGCCAAGTGGATAACCACGCACCTTAGCTCATTTAAGAAGTGTCCAGTGAACCAAATCCTGCGTCTTCTCAGAATACAGAACATTATGATTGGTGGAGATACAATTTTGAATGGAGTTTTAAGATATTCAACGTCCAAGCTTGACCAGAAAATGAGGTACCCTTTTCAATAAAATTCTGAAGCATCAAACATTGTAACATAAGAATATAAAAGCTTCAGCAACCCTAATAGAAGAAAGAGAAGAAAAGCGTGAATAAAGACAAAAGTAGAAAAGCGGCAATAGCAAAAACACTGAAGATTGAAGTCAAGCGTCTGCTGCCGATAATCAAGCGTCCGAAAAGTCGCATTTTGAGGTACGCTCGTCCTAATGAAGTGATCTTGGTTTTGTTAGAAAGAAAAGAGAAATAAATACATGTTTCGTGAAGAAGCCGAGATCGGTATTAATCTCTATCGTAGTGAAATTCCTTCTTCAAGCTTGAGATGTGATATTGTTAGTGACAATCAGAACGTGCAATCGTCTGCTGACAATCTCTGGAGCTTTAGGTTATCAAAATTATCTATCTCGGTATCGTTGGAAGGCTCAAAGAAATATCGGCAACTCTCGTGAAGAGGTCAAGAGCGAAATCGATCTCTATCTTTGTCAAAATGCATCCGTAAGATGGTGACGTGATGTCGTTCCCGACTGTCATACCTTTGTAGCGTCTGATGGCCATATATTGAGCTGATGGCGTTCGAATTGGATGAAACTGATGTCTCGTAAAAGCTAATATCCATTTAAACAAGTCTCATGAAGACATCGAATCCTAATTCGGCCAGTAACAGGGTCAAAGAAGCATAATACGCTTAATGGTCAGCATGCTACGAGTTAAATACCCTTGTGAATGTGCCAAGTGGATAACCAAGCACCTTAGCTCATTTAAGAAGCGTCCAGTGAACCAAATCCTGCGTCTTCTCAGAATACAGAACATTATGATTGGTGGAGATACAATTTTGAATGGAGTTTTAAGATATTCAACGTCCAAGCTTGACCAGAAAATGAGGTACCCTTTTCAATAAAATTCTGAAGCATCAAACATTGTAACATAAGAATATAAAAGCTTCAGCAACTCTGATAGAAGAAAGAGAAGAAAAGCGTGAATAAAGACAAAAGTAGAAAAGCGGCAATAGCAAAAACACTGAAGATTGAAGTCAAGCGTCTGCTGCCGATAATCAAGCGTCCGAAAAGTCGCATTTTGAGGTACGCTCGTCCTAATGAAGTGATCTTGGTTTTGTTAGAAAGATAAGAGAAATAAATACATGTTTCGTGAAGAAGCCGAGATCGGTATTAATCTCTATCGAAGTGAAATTCCTTCTTCAAGCTTGAGATGTGATATTGTTAGTGACAATCAGAACGTGCAACCGTCTGCTGACAATTTCTGGGGCTTTGGGTTATCAAAATTATCTATCTCAGTATCGTTGGAAGGCTCAAAGAAATATCTGCAACTCTCATGAAGAGGTCAAGAGCGAAATCGATCTCTATCTTTGTCAAAATGCATCCGTAAGATGGTGACGTGATGTCGTTCCCGACTGTCATACCTTTGTAGCGTCTGATGGCCATATATTGAGCTGATGGTGTTTGAATTGGATGAAACTGATGTCTCATAAAAGCTAATATCCATTTAAACAAGTTTCATGAAGACATCGAATCCTAATTCGGCCAGTAACAGGGTCAAAGAAGCATAATACGCTAAATGGTCAGAATGCTACGAGTTAAATACCCTTGTGAATGTGCCAAGTGGATAACCAAGCACCTTAGCTCATTTAAGAAGCGTCCAGTGAACCAAATCCTGCGTCTTCTCAGAATACAGAACATTATGATTGGTGGAGATACAATTTTGAATGGAGTTTTAAGATATTCAACGTCCAAGCTTGACCAGAAAATGAGGTACCCTTTTCAATAAAGTTATGAAGCATCAAACATTGTAACATAAGAATATAAAAGCTTCAGCAACTCTAATAGAAGAAAGACAAGAAAAGCGTGAATAAAGACAAAAGTAGAAAAGCGACAATAGCAAAAACACTAAAGATTGAAGTCAAGCGTCTGCTGCCGATAATCAAGCGTCCGAAAAGTCGCATTTTGAGGTACGCTCGTCCTAATGAAGTGATCTTGGTTTTGTTAGAAAGATAAGAGAAATAAATACATGTTTCGTGAAGAAGCCGAGATCGGTATTAATCTCTATCGTAGTGAAATTCCTTCTTCAAGCTTGAGATGTGATATTGTTAGTGACAATCAGAACATGCAATCGTCTGCTGACGATTTCTGGAGCTTTGGGTTATCAAAATTATCTATCTCGGTATCGTTGGAAGGCTCAAAGAAATATCTGCAACTCTCGTGAAGAGGTCAAGAGCGAAATCGATCTCTATCTTTGTCAAAATGCATCCATAAGATGGTGACGTGATGTCGTTCCCGACTGTCATACCTTTGTAGCGTCTGATGGCCATATATTGAGCTGATGGCGTTCGAATTGGATGAAACTGATGTCTCATAGAAGCTAATATCCATTTAAACAAGTTTCATGAAGACATCGAATCCTAATTCGGCCAGTAACAGGGTCAAAGAAGCATAATACGCTAAATGGTCAGCATGCTACGAGTTAAATACCCTTGTGAATGTGCCAAGTGGATAACCAAGCACCTTAGCTCATTTAAGAAGCGTCCAATGAACCAAATCCAGCGTCTTCTCAGAATACAGAACATTATGATGGGTGGAGATACAATTTTGAATGGAGTTTTAAGATATTCAACGTCCAAGCTTGACCAGAAAATGAGGTACCCTTTTCAATAAAGTTCTGAAGCATCAAACATTGTAACATAAGAATATAAAAGCTTCAGCAACTCTAATAGAAGAAAGAGATGAAAAGCGTGAATAAAGACAAAAGTAGAAAAGCGGCAATAGCAAAAACACTGAAGATTGAAGTCAAGCGTCTGCTGCCGATAATCAAGCGTCCGAAAAGTCGCATTTTGAGGTACGCTCATCCTAATGATGTGATCTTGGTTTTGTTAGAAAGATAAGAGAAATAAATACATGTTTCGTGAAGAAGCCGAGATCGGTATTAATCTCTATCGAAGTGAAATTCCTTCTTCAAGCTTGAGATGTGATATTGTTAGTGACAATCAGAACGTGCAACCGTCTGCTGACAATTTCAGGAGCTTTGGGTTATCAAAATTATCTATCTCAGTATCGTTGGAAGGCTCAAAGAAATATCTGCAACTCTCGTGAAGAGGTCAAGAGCGAAATCGATATCTATCTTTGTCAAAATGCATCCGTAAGATGGTGACGTGATGTCGTTCCCGACTGTCATTCCTTTGTAGCGTCTGATGGCCATATATTGAGCTGATGGTGATCGAATTGGATGAAACCGATGTCTCATTAAAGCTAACATCCATTTAAACAAGTTTCATGAAGACATCGAATCCTAATTCGGCCAGTAACAGGGTCAAAGAAGCATAATACGATAAATGGTCAGAATGCTACGAGTTAAATACCCTTGTGGATGTGCCAAGTGGATAACCAAGCACCTTAGCTCTTTTAAGAAGCGTCCAGTGAACCAAATCCAACGTCTACTCAGAATACAGAACATTATGATGGGTGGAGATACAATTTTGAATGGAGTTTTAAGATATTCAACGTCCAAGCTTGAACAGAAAATGAGGTACCCTTTTCAATAAAGTTCTGAAGCATCAAGTACTGTAACATAAGAATATAAAAGCTTCAGCAACCATAATAGAAGAAAGAGAAGAAAAGCTTGAATAAAGACAAAAGTAGAAATGCGGCAACAGCAAAAACACCGAAGATTGATGTCAAGCGTCTGCTGCCGATAATCAAGCGTCCGAAAAGTCGCATTTTGAGGTATGATCATGCTAATGAAGTGATCTTGGTTTTGTTAGAAAGATAAGAGAAATAAATACATGTTTCGTGAAGAAGCCGAGATCTGTATCAATCTCTATCGGAGTGAAATTCCTTCTTCAAGCTTGAGATGTGATATTGTTAGTGACAATCAGAACATGCAACCGTCTGCTGACAATTTCTGGAGCTTTAAATGTTCAAAATTATCTATCAGGGTATCGTTGCAAGGCTCAAAGAAATATCTGCAACTCTCGTGAAAAGGTCAAGAGCGAAATCGATCACTATCTTTGTCAGAATGCATCCGTAAGTTGGTGACGTGATGTCGTTCCCGACTGTCATACCTTTGAAGCGTCTGATGGCCATATATTGAGCTGATGGTGTTCGAATTGGATGAAACCGATGTCTCATAAAATCTAATATCCATTTAAATAAGTTTCTTGAAGACAACGAATCATAATTTGGCCAGTAACAGCCTCAAAGAAGCATAATACGCTAAATGGTCAGAATGCTACGAGTTAAATACACTTGTGATTGTGCCAAGTGGATAACCAAGCGCCTTAGCTCTTTTAAGAACCGTCCAGTGAACCAAATCCAGCGTCTACTCAGAATACAGAACATTGTTATGGGTGGAGATACAATTTTGAATGGAGTACTAAGATATTCAACGTCCAAGCTTGACTAGAAAACGAGGTA
The DNA here is from genome assembly GCA_039655645.1 of Ammopiptanthus mongolicus. Classification (NCBI taxonomy): domain Eukaryota; kingdom Viridiplantae; phylum Streptophyta; class Magnoliopsida; order Fabales; family Fabaceae; genus Ammopiptanthus; species Ammopiptanthus mongolicus. The sequence continues at coordinate 40,076,847 of CM077343.1, read as the reverse complement.
CCCTTTTCAATAAAGTTCTGAAGCGTCAAGTACTGCAACATAAGAATATAAAAGCTTCAGCAACTCTAATAGAAGAAAGAGAAGAAAAGCGTGAACAAAGACAAAATTAGAAAAGCGGCAACAGCAAAAACACTAAAGATTTAAGTCAAGCGTCTGCTGCCGATAATCAAGCGTCCGAAAAGTCGCATTTTGAGGTACGCTCGTCCTAATGAAGTGATCTTGGTTTTGTTAGAAAGATAAGAGAAATAAATACATGCTTCGTGAAGAAGCCGAGATCTGTATCAATCTCTATCGGAGTGAAATTCCTTCTTCAAGCTTGAGATGTGATATTGTTAGTGACAATCAGAACGTGCAACCGTCTGCTGACAATTTCTGGAGCTTTGGGTGTACAAAATTATCTATCTCAATATCGTTAGAAGGCTCAAAGAAATATCTGCAACTCTCGTTAAGAGGTCAAGAGCGAAATCGATCTCTATCTTTGTCAAAATGCATCCGTAAGATGGTGACGTGATGTCGTTCCTGACTGTCATACCTTTGTAGCACCTGATCGCCGTATATTGAGCTGATGGTGTTCGAATTGGATGAAACCGATGTCTCCTGAAAGCTAATATCCATTTAAACAAGTTTCATGAAGACATCGAATCCAAATTCGGCCAGTAACAGGGTCAAAGAAGCATAATACGCTAAATGGTCAGAATGCTATGAGTTAAATACCCTTGTGAATATGCCAAGTGGATAACCAAGCGCCTTAGCTCATTTAAGAAGCGTCCAGTGAACCAAATCCAGCGTCTACTCAGAATACAGAACATTATGATGGGTGGAGATACAATTTTGAATGGAGTTTTAAGAAATTCAACGTCCAAGCTTGACCAGAAAATGAGGTACCCTTTTCAATAAAGTTCTGAAGCATCAAGTACTGTAACATAAGAATATAAAAGCTTCAGCAACCCTAATAGAAGAAAGAGAAGAAAAGCGTGAATAAAGACAAAAGTAGAAAAGCGGGAATAGCAAAAACACTGAAGATTGAAGTCAAGCGTCTGCTGTCGATAATCAAGCGTCCAAAAAGTCGTATTTTGAGGTACGCTCGTCCTAATGAAGTGATCTTGGTTTTGTTAGAAAGATAAGAGAAATAAATACATGTTTCGTGAAGAAGCCGAGATCTGTATCAATCTCTAACGGAGTGAAATTCCTTCTTCAAGCTTGAGATGTGATATTGTTAGTGACAATCAGAACATGCAACCTTCTGCTGACAATTTCTGGAGCTTTGGGTGTTCAAAATTATCTATCTCAATATCGTTAGAAGGCTCAAAGAAATATCTGCAACTCTCGTTAAGAGGTCAAGAGCGAAATCGATCTCTATCTTTGTCGAAATGCATCCGTAAGATGGTGACGTGATGTCGTTCCCGACTGTCATACCTTTGTAGCGCCTGATGGCCATATATTGAGCTGATGGTGTTCGAATTGGATGAAACCGATGTCTCCTAAAATCTAATATCCATTTAAACAAGTTTGATGAAGACATCGAATCCTAATTCGGCCAGTAACAGGGTCAAAGAAGCATAATACGCTAAATGGTCAGAATGCTACGAGTTAAATACCCTTGTGAATGTGCCAAGTGGATAACCAAGCGCCTTAGCTCATTTAAGAAGCGTGCAGTGAACCAAATCCAGCGTCTACTCAGAATACAGAACATTATGATGGGTGGAGATACAATTTTGAATGGAGTTTTAAGAAATTCAACGTCCAAGCTTGACCAGAAAATGAGGTACCCTTTTCAATAAAGTTCTGAAGCATCAAGTACTGTAACATAAGAATATAAAAGCTTCAGCAACCCTAATAGAAGAAAGAGAAGAAAAGCATGAATAAAGACAAAAGTAGAAATGCGGCAACAGCAAAAACACTGAAGATTGAAGTCATGCGTCTGCTGCCGATAATCAAGCGTCCGAAAAGTCGCATTTTGAGGTACGATCTGTAAGTCTGGTATACAACCTAAGAGGGGGGTGAATTAGGTTGAACGATTTTCGAGTGACTTTTAGAGATTTTTCGTTCTTTTGTTTTATGGATAGATAGATGGAGTTTGATTGATAAACAAAAGTAAAAGGATAAGGAAGAAGATTGAGACACAAGAATTTATACTGGTTCCCCTAACCACTTGGGTACATCCAGTTCTTCTGACACCTGCAGAGCAATTCACTATGATAGAAATTCTTGTTACAAGCAAGCCTCACCCCAAGGCTCCCTAACAATCTCTATACAACAAGATAGCACCCCACTATCTTTTCAAACCAAAACCCAACACAAGGATGAGTTTAATAATTGTGAAGAATGGTAAAGCATATGGCTGTATCAGATCAATATCACTTTGTAACTATACAACTTAGTGCTCAGGAACTTTTTCAGAATATGAAAATAGTATCAAAGTTCTAGGCAAGAAAGTTTTGAAAGTTTAGAACTTGTAAAATGATATTGAACTCTTATGATTGAAAGAATGAAAGTTGTATATGTTCTGATGTAAAAGAAAGGTATATATATAATCATCAGAGTGTGTCTGAAGCAAGGTGATCGTTTGGCAACTTTCCAGGGACCAAAACACACCATTTGAAATCATAACGTTTCAGAAAATTTGATTTTGAAACAGTGGTAATCGATTACGTCGTTGTGGTAATCGATTACATGTGTACGTTGAAAATCAGTTATTCAAAAATTTAGTTGATGTAATCGATTACACCTTTTAGGTAATCGATTACATCCACATCACCGAGACTTTAGGTAATCGATTACAGCTTTGAGGTAATCGATTACTGCAATTAAAACAAAAAGTTTTTTCTTGAGATTTCAAAAGGATTGCTTCAACACTTAACTTTGAAAATAACTTAGATTAAGTTTTAAACTTAAGGAGTGATTTGTTTGAGCACATCTAAGTTATATAATCACAGCTTGTAATATGTCAAAGATAAAACCATACTTACAAAGAATTGACAATACATAATTAAAGTCTCTGTAGAATCGTTGACTTGATCTATCGGAGGCTTTTCTTCTTTTTGATCAGCAATCTTGTCATCATCTAAACCCAGCCAAGTTTAAGAAGGAAATCTTCTTCACAATCTCCCCCTTTTTGATGATGACAAACACCAATCTTGTTAATGCTTTGCGAACGGAAAAGCTCCCCCTGTCTTGTATATCTCCCCCTTTGTATTGGAGTTGGGAAACCTGAAAAGTGAGTAATCTACAAGATATACAGATAATATCTCCCTCCCCCTTTTGACATTATCAAAAAGGAGAAAGAAAACATAAACATAAGAAAGCGCATATAGTTACCAAGCTCAGGCAAACACAAACTAAACACTTAATATGAAACATCCATACAAACATTGCAAAGGTCCTACGGAGTAAAGTCCAAATAAAAAGCAGAAATCAAAGTAAAATTAAAGAAAGAATTACATAACTATAAATCCAACATAAACAAGTATGACATAATGATAATATGATGCATGCATGATGAAGCAAATCAGGCTACTCTTCATCCTCCTCATTGTCATTTCCAAAAGCTTCAAGACGGTCCAAGCGAGCAGACAGTTGATCAAACCTCTCAGCCATGTAACCACGGACACTCCGAAGCTCATCCAAAATCATTTGATTTGTGACCGCACCATCTTGAGGTTCTTCATCTTCTTGTGCAAGAGGGTGTAGCAGATCGCTTCGATGCTTGTAGACTCGTTCAGCAGCATCCCAGTTTATACCCATCTTTGGTAAGATATCCATATGGATTTCATTTTCAGCAGGTGTCATTTCCAGAGAAACCTCATTGTTGGTGTCTACATTGCAGCACTCCAACAATCGGAAGATTTGTCTAGCATAAGGCAAACTTGTAGTTCGCTTCTTTAGTGACAACATGTGATTCACAACCAAATAGGCCCAGTTGATAGGTTTGTTATTCTTGATAGCATACAGGATTTGCATTTCAAAATCATTGATTTGAGAGTAGTTTGAGGCCTTAGGTACGAAAACATAGCAGAGAACATAATGAAGAAGTCTATCATCAACGTTCAAGTGTCCTACAGAGAGAATATTTCTAGCAGATGAGGCTGCACCAGACCTTTGTCTTTTGTGGGCAATTTCAGTCTCATCATATCGACACATGGATAAATAGAAGTCTCTCTTGTCATACTCCTCCCAATCACATAAGAAATCAGTATGAATCCTTTCTCCCTCAAATGGAATTTCAAGAAACTCTCCAATTTGCTTCAAGGATAATTTAATAGGAACCCCTTTTACCCAAGAAGCCAGACCACTACCCTTAGCCTCTAAATTGCAATAGAACACTCTAACAAGATCAGGGTAATATTTTCCAAAATCAATAGCAAGTGGTGTCACTTCCTGACTTTCCAGCAATGAAGGAAAATTGAACCCAGCAAAGGCAATAAGACTCACATACTTTGGAGTGATGAGTTTCCTACCAATGAACTGTTGGAATCGAGTTTGTTGATCAGTGTTAGCCAACAGCCTTGATAAGTCCAGAGGATCGGGATTCGCTCTCCTTGCATCATTCACAGAAGGATTCTTGCTTCTGAACTTCCTTGAATGTGCCATGGTGATGATAGTGTGGAAAGAGAGGTTAGGGATTCGAAATTTGGAGAAAAACAGAAGAGGGCCACAAAATGGAAGAGGATTAGGGATTAGAAGTGAAAGAGTTAAGCAACAATGGTAGAAATGAGGATTTGAAGGTGTGTGGGTGAGAAAGGATGAGAGGTAACCGATTGCAAGAAATGAATGAAATGATGTGTAAACTGATTTTATGCAGAAAACCTGTCAGTGTGGGCAAATTTTCGCGGATGTAATCGATTACACCCAAGTGGTAACCGATTACACGTCAGGTCTGTTGTGCGAAAAACTGAACTTTTTGAACATGTAATCGATTACCCTGATACTGTAATCGATTACACATTGTAAAAAATGAAAAATTATTGATAAAACATGCAATGTGTGAGTATCTATTCTATGTATAACATACATATCACATAGATTTATGATTAAAAACACATACATACACTAGAATGACACAATAAAAACATATAGGTTAAATGAAAGAACCTGTCACCAAATGTGTTGGTCTCATATATCCTTTTCATCCAAAATGCCAAGTTCTCTTCTTATCTTGAAGAAGGGTTCTTTGGCTAATGGCTTTGTGAAGATGTCTGCTAATTGAGCATGAGTATCAACAAATGTAATCTCCACGTCTCTTTTTAGAACATGATCTCGTAGAAAATGATGTCGAATGTCTATATGCTTGGTACGAGAGTGCATAACAGGATTCTTTGAAATATTTATAGCACTTGTATTGTCACACCTTAAAGGAATGCATCCATGATTGATTCCATAATCACAGAGTTGTTGTTTTAGCCAAAGACTTTGAGCACAACAGCTTCCAGCTACAATATATTCTGCTTCAGCGGTGCTGAGAGCAACACTTGCTTGTTTCTTGCAAGACCAGGATATCAAAGCATTTCCAAGGATATGGCATGTGCCACTAGTACTTTTTCGATCAGTTTTGCATCCTGCATAATCAGAATCTGAGTAGCCAACTAAAGAACAGATACTACCTTTGGGATACCATAGGCCAACATTTGTTGTCCCTTTTAGATACTTCGTGATCCTCTTTACCGAAGAAAGATGAGATTCTTTTGGATTGACTTGAAATCGAGCACAGAGACATACACTAAACATAATGTCAGGACGACTGGCAGTTAAGTATGATAATGAACCAATCATACCTCGATATTTCTTGATGTCTACTGATAAACCTGACTCATCTTGATCAATATAAGTACCAGATCCCATAGGAGTTGCAATCTCTTTGCAGTTATCCATGTCAAACCTTTTCAACAGTTCTTTACAGTATTTTGATTGATTTAGGAAGATACCATTCTTAGTTTGCTTGATTTGAAGTCCAAGAAAGTAATTCAGCTTTCCCATCATGGACATTTCAAATTCTCCTTGCATTACCATTGAGAACTCTTCACACAAAGCTCTATTGGTTGATCCGAAAATGATGTCATCAACATAAATTTGGACCAATAGAGTGTGATCCGTAATTCTCTTGATGAATAGAGTAGTATCTACCTTACCCTTTTCAAATCCTTTTTCACTTAAGAATTGACTAAGTCTGTCATACCAAGCCCTAGGGGCTTGTTTTAAGCCATAAAGAGCTTTCTTCAATTTGAATACATGTGAGGGGTTTTTGAAATCTTCAAACCCAGGAGGTTGTTTGACATAAACTTCCTCATTTATGTATCCATTCAAGAAGGCACTTTTGACATCCATTTGAAATAATTGAAAATCTAGAGAGCAAGCATAACCAAGTAATAAACGTATAGCTTCTAACCTTGCAACAGGAGCGAATGTCTCTTCAAAATCAATTCCTTCCTCTTGATTATAGCCTTGAGCAACCAACCTTGCCTTGTTTCGAATAATTATCCCATTTTCATCAAGTTTGTTCTTAAACACCCATTTTGTACCAATGATGTGTTTGTCTTGTGGTCTAGGGACAAGTTCCCAAACTTGATTCCTTTCAAATTGGTTTAACTCTTCTTGCATGGCAAGAATCCATTGATCGTCTTCAAGAGCTTCATTTATCTTTGAAGGTTCTATTTGAGAGACAAAAGCCATGTATAGGCAAGCTTCCTTCAGATTTAATCTTGTTTTTACTCCTGATTCAATATCACCAAATACTTTGTCAAGAGGATGATCCCGATGGATTCTCCATTCACGAGGTAGATCAGGCTGATTCTGCTCTTGTTGAAGATTGTCGTCTTGGTGATTGATTGAATTAATTTGTTTTTCTTTGACAGAGTCTTCCTTAGGTAATTCTGACTCAGCATCCTTAGTAGTGTCTTTTGTAGATGCTTCCATTATATCATCATCATCGTCACAAGAAACTTTCTCTACAGTTGGGTTAGTTTCATCAAAGGAAACATGCATAGATTCTTCTATAACTAAGGTTCTTTTATTATAAATTCTATAGGCTTTACTTGAAAGAGAATAGCCAAGAAATATACCTTCGTCAAATTTCTCATCGAACTTACCTAGGTTGTCTTTGTCATTGTTGAGTACAAAGCATTTGCATCCAAAGACATGAAGATGTGAGATGTTTGGCTTTCTTCCTTTATATAGTTCATAAGGAGTCTTTTTCAAGATCGGCCTGATATTGACTCGATTTGTAACATAGCAAGCTGTACTTACTGTATCTGCCCAGAAGTACTTTGGTAGACTTGAATCACTAAGCATTGTTCTAGCCAGTTCAATTAGAGATCGATTCTTTCTTTCTGCCACGCCATTTTGTTGAGGAGTCCTTGGAGCTGAGAAGTAGTGAGTGATACCATGTTCTTTACAGAATTCCTCAAAAAGAGCATTTTGGAACTCCCCACCATGATCACTTCTAAGTGACACAATCTTCATAGATTTTTCATTTTGCACTTGTTTTGCATATTTCTTGAACGCCTTAAATGCATCACCTTTTTGTGCTAAAATTAGAGTCTAAGAATATCTAGAGAAATCATCAACAATAACTAAAGCATAAACATTACCTCCAAAGCTTCTAGTTCTTGAGGGACCAAACAGATCCATGTGAATCAACTGAAGTGGTCTTGTAGTTGATACCACGTTCTTTGGTTTGAAAAAGGATTTTGTTTGTTTCCCCTTTTGGCATGCGTCACATAATCTATCTTTGACAAATTTCATTTTGGGTAATCCAATAACAAGATCATGTTTGACAAGCTTATTCAAATGTTCCATGTGAATATGTGCTATTCTTTTGTGCCAAAGCCATGCATCATTATTGTTTACCACTAGACATTTAATCTTCAAAGATAAATCATCTAGACATACCTTATAGGAGTTGTCGATTCTATTTCCCACTAACTTCTCTTCAGGAGAGGCTTCATTTTCAATGATACATTTTTCCTTGATGAAGTTTACTCTGAATCCTTTATCGCAGAGTTGACTTATGCTAATCAAATTGTGCTTCAAACCTTCGACATATAGGACATCATCAATAGTTGTGAAGGGAGAAGCTCCAATCTTTCCAATCCCAAGAATCTTTCCTCTATTGTTATCTCCATATGTGACATATCCTTTAGATTTCAGCTTCAGAGATGTAAACTTTGTACAATCACCAGTCATGTGCCTCGAACAGCCACTATCAAGATACCATGTGTTGCTGGTGCTGTTCAGGCATTTCTCTTGTTCATCATCTGAGTGATGTGATGCCATTAGTGCTTTGACTTCAGATTCTCCACTTTCTGAATCGGAGGACGTACTTACTTCATTGTCATTCCATGCAATGTAGGCCTTTTTGGATTTGAATTCCTTTTTCCCTTTGAAGTACTTCTTCTTTGTCAGATTAGGACATTCTGCTTTCATATGTCCTTCCTTACCGCATTCAAAACATGTGAAGTTCTGATTTGAAGTGGATGTATCCCTTTTCTTAAAAAATTTCTTTTTGTTATCAAATTTAATATTTTGGTCTTTCTTAAGAAATTTTCCAAACCTTTTTACCAGGAGGGTGATGTTCTCATCTTCATCAGTGCTTTCTTCTTCATGTTGTTTTCTGGTTTCAACCTTTAAGGGAATGCTTTTGTTCTTCTTCTCTTTGACTTCAGTCTCTTCCAATCTTCCAAGTTCCAATTCATGTTCTTGCAGTTTTCCAAATAATGCCGCAGAGGTCATTTTTGACAGACTTTTCTTTTCAGAAATTGCTGTAACCTTTGGTTGCCATTGCCGAGTCAATGATCGAAGAATTTTAAGATTCAACTCATCATTGGTAAAGGTCTTTCCAAGAGCCATTAAGTGATTTGTCAAATGAGAGAATCTCTTTTGCAAATCAAGTATTGATTCACCGGGCTGCATTCTAAACATTTCATACTCTTGTGATAGAGTATTCAGTTTAGATCTCTTTACTTCTACTGTTCCTTCATGGGTTACTTCTAGAGTATCCCAAATTTCTTTAGCAGTTTTACAATGTGAGATACGAAAGAATTCATCCATACCTAATGCTGACTGTAGAATGTTCTTGGCCTTTTTGTCGTAGAGCACTCTCTTCTTGTCATCATCCGTCCATGAGGTTTTGACTTTATCTTGCACTTCATTGTTGATGACTGTTGTAGGCACATAAGGACCATTCTCTACAGCATCCCATATTTCTTCTCCTTGTGCTTCAAGATAGGATTGCATGCGAATCTTCCAGAAGTCATAGTGTTCTCCAACGAAACATGGAGGCTTGTTGTTACTGCCACCATCTCTAAAAGTAGGATTGTTGCTTGCGGAAGCCATGGATCGAAGGAGCGGGTTACCTTAACCCGCTCTGATACCAAATGTAAGTCTGGTATACAACCTAAGAGGGGGGTGAATTAGGTTGAACGATTTTCGAGTGACTTTTAGAGATTTTTCGTTCTTTTGTTTTATGGATAGATAGATGGAGTTTGATTGATAAACAAAAGTAAAAGGATAAGGAAGAAGATTGAGACACAAGAATTTATACTGGTTCCCCTAACCACTTGGGTACATCCAGTTCTTCTGACACCTGCAGAGCAATTCACTATGATAGAAATTCTTGTTACAAGCAAGCCTCACCCCAAGGCTCCCTAACAATCTCTATACAACAAGATAGCACCCCACTATCTTTTCAAACCAAAACCCAACACAAGGATGAGTTTAATAATTGTGAAGAATGGTAAAGCATATGGCTGTATCAGATCAATATCACTTTGTAACTATACAACTTAGTGCTCAGGAACTTTTTCAGAATATGAAAATAGTATCAAAGTTCTAGGCAAGAAAGTTTTGAAAGTTTAGAACTTGTAAAATGATATTGAACTCTTATGATTGAAAGAATGAAAGTTGTATATGTTCTGATGTAAAAGAAAGGTATATATATAATCATCAGAGTGTGTCTGAAGCAAGGTGATCGTTTGTCAACTATCCAGGGACCAAAACACACCATTTGAAATCATAACGTTTCAGAAAATTTGATTTTGAAACAGTGGTAAACGATTACGTCGTTGTGGTAATCGATTACATGTGTACGTTGAAAATCAGTTATTCAAAAATTTAGTTGATGTAATCGATTACACCTTTTAGGTAATCGATTACATCCACATCACCGAGACTTTAGGTAATCGATTACAGCTTTGAGGTAATCGATTACTGCAATTAAAACAAAAAGTTTTTTCTTGAGATTTCAAAAGGATTGCTTCAACACTTAACTTTGAAAATAACTTAGATTAAGTTTTAAACTCAAGGAGTGATTTGTTTGAGCACATCTAAGTTATATAATCACAGCTTGTAATATGTCAAAGATAAAACCATACTTACAGAGAATTGACAATACATAATTAAAGTCTCTGTAGAATCGTTGACTTGATCTATCGGAGGCTTTTCTTCTTTTTGATCAGCAATCTTGTCATCATCTAAACCCAGCCAAGTTTAAGAAGGAAATCTTCTTCACACGATCATGCTAATGAAGTGATCTTGGTTTTGTTAGAAAGATAAGAGAAATAAATACATGTTTCGTGAAGAAGCCGAGATCTGTATCAATCTCTATCGGAGTGAAATTCCTTCTTCAAGCTTGAGATGTGATATTGTTAGTGACAATCAGAACGTGCAACCGTCTGCTGACAATTTCTGGAGCTTTGGGTGTACAAAATTATCTATCTCGATATCGTTAGAAGGCTCAAAGAAATATCTGCAACTCTCGTTAAGAGGTCAACAGCGAAATCGATCTCTATCTTTGTCAAAATGCATCCGTAAGATGGTGACGTGATGTCGTTCCCGACTGTCATACCTTTGTAGCGCCTGATCGCCATATATTGAGCTGATGGTGTTTGAATTGGATGAAACCGATGTCTCCTGAAAGCTAATATCCATTTAAACAAGTATCATGAAGACATTGAATCCTAATTCGGCCAGTAACAGGGTTAAAGAAGCATAATACGCTAAATGGTCAGAATGCTATGAGTTAAATACCCTTGTGAATGTGCCAAGTGGATAACCAAGCGCCTTAGCTCATTTAAGAAGCGTGCAGTGAACCAAATCCAGCGTCTACTCAGAATACAGAACATTATGATGGGTGGAGATACAATTTTGAATGGAGTATTAAGATATTCAACGTCCAAGCTTGACCAGAAAATGAGGTACCCTTTTCAATAAAGTTCTGAAGCATCAAGTATTGTAACATAGGAATATAAAAGCTTCAGCAACTATAATAGAAGAAAGAGAAGAAAAGCATGAATAAAGACAAAAGTAGAAAAGCGGCAACAACAAAAACACTGAAGATTGAAGTCAAGCGTCTGCTGCTGATAATCAAGCGTCCGAAAAGTCGCATTTTGAGGTATGCTCGTCCTAATGAAGTGATCTTTGTTTTGTTAGAAAGATAAGAGAAATAAATACATGTTTCGTGAAGAAGCCGAGATCTGTATCAATCTCTATCGGAGTGAAATTCCTTCTTCAAGCTTGAGATGTGATATTGTTAGTGACAATCAGAACGTGTAACCGTCTGCTGACAATTTCTGGAGCTTTGGGTGTTCAAAATTATCTATCTCGGTATCGTTGGAAGGCTCAAAGAAATATCTGCAACTCTCGTGAAGAGGTCAAGAGCGAAATCGACCTCTATCTTTGTCAAAATGCATCCGTAAGATGGTGACGTGATGTCGTTCCCGACTGTCATACCTTTGTAGCGTCTGATGGCCATATATTGATCTGATGGTGTTCGAATTGGATGAAATCGATGTCTCTTAAAAGCTAATATCCATTTAACCAAGTTTCATGAAGACATCGAATCCTAATTCGGCCAGTAACAGGGTCAAAGAAGCATAATACGCTAAATGGTCAGAATGCTACGAATTAAATACCCTTGTGAATGTGCCAAGTGGATAACCATGCACCTTAACTCATTTAAGACGCGTCCAGTGAACCAAATCCAGCGTCTACTCAGAATACAGAACATTACGATGGGTGGAGATACAATTTTGAATTGAGTTTTAAGATATTCAACGTCCAAGCTTGACCAGAAAATGAGGTACCCTTTTCAATATAGTTCTGAAGCATCTAGTAATATAACATAAGAATATAAAAGCTTCAGCAACTCTAATGGAAGAAAGAGAAGAAAAGCGTGAATAAAGACAAAATTAGAAAAGCGGCAACAGCAAAAACACTGAAGATTGAAGTCAAGCGTCTGCTGCCGATAATCAAGCGTCCGAAAAGTCGCATTTTTAGGTACGCTCGTGCTAATGAAGTGATTTTGGTTTTTTTAGAAAGATAAGAGAAATAAATACATGTTTCGTGAAGAAGCCGAGATCTGTATCAATCTCTATCGGAGTGAAATTCCTTCTTCAAGCTTGAGATGTGATATTGTTAGTGACAATCAGAACATGCAACCGTCTGCTGACAATTTCTGGAGCTTTAGGTGTTCAAAATTATCTATCTCGATATCGTTGGAAGGCTCAAAGAAATATCTGCAACTCTCGTGAAAAGGTCAAGAGCGAAATCGATCTCTATCTTTGTCAAAATGCATCCGTAAGATGGTGACGTGATGTCATTCCCGACTGTCATACCTTTGTAGCGTTTGATGGCCATATATTGAGCTGATGGTGTTCGAATTGGATGAACTCGATGTCTCATAAAATCTAATATCCATTTAAACAAGTTTCATGAAGACATCGAATCCTAATTCGGCCAGTAACAGTGTCAAAGAAGCATAATACGCTAAATGGTCAGAATGCTACGAGTTAAATACCCTTGTGATTGTGCCAAGTGGATAACCAAGCGCCTTAGCTCTTTTAAGAAGCGTCCAGTGAACCAAATCCAGCGTCTACTCAGAATACAGAACATTATGATGGGTGGAGATGCAATTTTGAATGAAGTATTAAGATATTCAACGTCCAAGCTTGACCAGAAAATGAGGTACCCTTTTCAATAAAGTTCTGAAGCATCAAGTACAATAGTATAAGAATATAAAAGCTTCAGCAACTCTAATAGAAGAAAGATAAGAAAAGCATGAATAAAGACAAAAGTAGAAAAGCGGCAACAGCAAAAACACTGAAGATTGAATTCAAGTGTCTGCTGCCGATAATCAAGCGTCCGAAAAGTGGCATTTTGAGGTACGCTCGTCCTAATGAAGTGATCTTGGTTTTTTTTAGAAAGATAATAGAAATACCCGCATGTTTCCTGAAGAAGCCGAGATCTGTATCAATCCCTAGCGGAGTGAAATTCCTCCTTCAAGCATGAGATGTGATATTGTTCGTGACAATCAGAACATGCAACCGTCTGTTGACAATTTCTGGAGCTTTAGTGTTTTCAAAAGTATCGATCTTGGTATCGTTAGAAGGCTCAAAGAAATATCTGCAACTCTTGTGAAGAGGTCAAGAGCGAAATCGATCTCTATCTTTCTCAAAATGCATTCGTAAGTTGGTGACGTGATGCCGTTCCTGACTGTCATACCTTTGTAGCGTCTGATGGCCATATATTTTGTTGATGGTGTTCGAATTGGATGAAACTGGTGTCTCATTAAAGCTAATATCTATATAAACAAATTTCATGAACACATCGAATCCTAATTCGGCCAGTAACATGGTCAAAAAAGCATAATACGCTAAATGGTTAGAATGCTACGAGTTAAATAGCCTTGTGAATGTGCCAAGTGGATAACCAAGCGCCTTAGCTCTGTTAAGAAGCGTCCAGTGAAGCTAATCAATCGTCTACTCAGAATACAGAACATAATGATGGGTGGAGAGGTAATTTTGAAAGAAGGATTAAGATATTCAAATCCAAGCTTGACCAGAAAATGAGGTTCCATTTTCAATAAAGTTCTGAACCATCAAGTACTGTAATAAAAAAGGACAAAAGCTTCAGCAACTCTAATAGAAGAAAGAGAAAAAAAGCGTGAATAAAGACAAAAGTAAAAAAAGCTGCAAAAGTAAAAACACTGAAGATTGAAGTCAAGCGTCTGCTGCCGATAATCAAGCATCCGAAACGTCGTATTTTGAGGTATGCTGGTCCTAATGAAGTGATCTTGGTTTTGTTAGAAGGATAAGAGAAGTATCGTGTGATACTTTTCGTGACAATCAGAACAAGCAACCATTTGCTGACAACTTCTGGAGCTTTGGGTGTTCAAAAGTGTCGATCTTGGTATCTTTGGAAGGCTCAAATAAATATCTGCAACTCTAGTGAAGAGGTCAAGAGCGAAATCGATCTCTATCTTTGTCAAAATGCATCCGTAAGTTGGTGACGTGATGTCGTTCCTGACTGCCATAACTTTGTAGCGTCTGATGGCCATATATTGAGCTGATGGTGTTCGAATTGGATGAAATCGGTGTTTCATTAAAGCTAATATCCATAAAAACAAGCATCATGAAGACATCGAATCCTAATTCGGCCAGTAACAGGGTCAAAGAAGCATAATATGCAAAATGGTCAGATTTCTACGAGTTAAACAGACTTGTGAATGTGCAAAGTGGATAACCAAGCGCCTTAGCTCATTTAAAAAACGTCCAGTGAAGCTAATCAAGAGTCTAATCTGCATACAGAACATTCTGATGGGTGGAGATATAATTTTGAATGAAGTATTAAGATATTCAACGTCCAAGCTTGGACATAAAGTGAGGTATCATTTTTAATAAAGTTATGAAGCATCAAGTACTGTAATATAAGAATATAAAAGCTTCAGCAACTCTAATAGAAGAAATAGAAGAAAAACGTGAATAAAGACAAAAGTAGAAAAGCGGCAACAGCAAAAACACTGAAGATTGATGTCAAGCGTCTACTACCGATAATCAAACGTCCGAAACGTCGCATTTTGAGGTACGCTCATCCTAATGAAGTGATCTTGGTTTTGTTAGAAAGATAAGAGAAATAAATACATGTTTCGTGAAGAAGCCGAGATCTGTATCAATCTCTATCGGAGTTAAATTCCTTCTTCAAGCTTGAGATGTGATATTGTTAGTGACAATCAGAACATGCAACCGTCTGCTGACAATTTCTGGAGCCTTGGGTGTTCAAAAGTATCGATCTTGGTATCGTTGGAAGGCTCAAAGAAATATCTGCAACACTCGTGAAGAGGTCAACAGCGAAATCGATCTCTATCTTTGTCAAAATGCATCCGTAAGTTGGTGACGTGATGTCGTTCCTGACTGTCATACCTTTGTAGCATCTGATGGCCATATATTGAGCTGATGGTGTTTGAATTGGATGAAACCGGTGTCTCATTAAAGCTAATATCCATTTAAACAAGTTTCATGGAGACATCGAATCCTAATTCGGCCAGTAATAGGGTCAAAGAAGCATAATACGCTAAATGGTCAGAATGCTACGAGTTAAATACCCTTGTGAATGTGCCAAGTGGATAACCAAGCACCTTAGCTCTTTTAAGAAGCGTCCAGTGAAGCAAATCAAGCGTTTACTCAGAATACAGAACATTATGATGGGTGGAGATACAATTTTGAATGAAGTATTAAGATATTCAACGTCCAAGCTTGACCAGAAAATGAGGTACCCTTTTCAATAAAGTTCTGAAGCATCAAGTACTGTAATATAAGAATATAAAAGCTTCAGCAACTCTAATATAAGAAAGAGAAGAAAAGCGTGAATAAACACAAAAGTAGAAAAGCGGCAACAGCAAAAACACTGAAGATTGAATGCAAGCGTCTGCTGCCGATAATCAAGCGTCCAAAAAGTCCCATTTTGAGGTACGCTCGTCCTAATGAAGTGATCTTGGTTTTTTTAGGTAGATAATAGAAATACCCACATGTTTCTTGAAGAAGCCGAGATCTGTATAATCCCTAGCGCCGTGAAATTCCTCCTTCAAGCATGAGATGTGATACTGTTCGTGACAATCAGAACATGCAACCGTCTGCTGACAATTTTTGGAGCTTTGGGTTTTCAAAAGTATCGATCTTGGTATCGTTACAAGGCTCAAAGAAATATCTGCAACTCTAGTGAAAAGGTCAAGAGTGAAATCGATCTCTATCTTTGTCAAAGTGCATCCGTAAGTGGGTGACGTGATGCCTTTCCTGACTGTCATACCTTTGTAGCGTCTGATGGCCATATATTTTGTTGATGGTGTTCGAATTGGATGAAACCAGTGTCTCATTAAAGCTAATATCCATATAAACAAGT
Organism: Ammopiptanthus mongolicus; assembly: GCA_039655645.1. Classification (NCBI taxonomy): domain Eukaryota; kingdom Viridiplantae; phylum Streptophyta; class Magnoliopsida; order Fabales; family Fabaceae; genus Ammopiptanthus; species Ammopiptanthus mongolicus. Next base: position 40,060,683 of record CM077343.1, on the reverse strand, counting down.
TTCACACAGACATCGAATCCTAATTCGGCCAGTAACATGGTCAAAGAAGCATAATACACTAAATGGTCAGAATGCTACGAGTTAAATAGCCTTGTGAATGTGCCAAGTGGATAACCAAGCTCCTTAGCTCTGTTAAGAAGCGTCCAGTGAAGCTAATCAATCGTCTACTCAGAATACAGAATAATATGATGGGTGGAGAGGTAATTTTGAAAGAAGTATTAAGATATTCAAAGTCCAAGCTTGACCAGAAAATGAGGTTCCATTTTCAATTAAGTTCTGAAGCTTCAAGTACTGTAATAGAAAACGACAAAAGCTTCATCAACTCTAATAGAAGAAAGAGAAAAAAAGCGTGAATAAAGACAAAAGTAAAAAAGCTGCAAAAGCAAAAACACTGAAGATTGAAGTCAAGCGTCTACTGCCGATAATCAAGCATCCGAAACGTCGTATTTTGTTGTATGCTCGTCCTAATGAAGTGATCTTGGTTTTGTTAGAAAGATAAGAGAAGTACCGTGTGATACTGTTCGTGACAATCTGAACATGCAACCGTTTGCTGACAATTTATGGAGCTTTGTGTGACACCCACTACCCCGCATAAAATAAAATATAAATAAAATCATACGTGTCTAAAAAAAAAAATATAATAATGAAAATAAAAATATTTCCTCAAGGGTAATGTGCATCACATCATCTATAACTCAAACGTAGGAATCTGAAATGATCAAAATCCTTTAAAAACAAACTGCGGAAAACATAAATAATAAACATATCCCGAATCCCGATGTCACATATCAGAGTTGGTATACATATACCGATAATACATCGGAATAAACTAAACAACTGAACATAAATCCTAACTACTATTACTAAGAGAGATCTCCACGGGATCACTCCTCGTCAGCATGCTCACCCTCCTCTGCACATGCAACATCATATGCAAAAGAACAACAAAAGGTAGTAAATATATGTAAACGGAATGGAATAGTAATTAAGATGACATACAACATACATCAACCAACACATGTATAATCAATACATATATATATATATATATATATATATATATACCAAAGATGCATGTCAATGCAAATGCAACATCACTACTCCGTATGCATGTGGCCAACAACTCTAACTCTGGAAAGACGATTAGGACTACATGTCCGGTTATCAATGTGGATGATATGCCAGACCATGGGCCATCCCCGAACACTCTCACTAATCCTGATAACATATAGTGGCTAGTCAGGGTACTTATGCTTATCCTTTAGGTCACTCCGATAATAGGTAGCTAGCCCATGTCACCTGGAACTTCCCTGCCCAATGTACACGCAAGGCCGGGATAACACCCATCGTGGCCTCCACTATCGCGATTCATCATTCGCTTTCCACCCAACATATCAACGTTAACGTATGATGCATGCTATGCTCAACAACATGCAAACACATGTCCAACCATCCACCATCATACCATTACATGGCTATCAACTTTGACCAACAAGCATCAAAGATGATTTATCAACATCAAACTTGACCAATAAGCATCAAGAATGATTTAACCAACAACATCGGTAACAGTGCGTCGTTACCAATAACATCGTCGTCTTACTAATTGTTCTTTAAGTCTTACTTAACAATACCTTTATAAAGCATTATATTTAATCTTATTATCTAAACCCTCAATCCATATTTTATTAAGATTATAACTTAACCTTAATATTTACACCTCAAGTCATATATTTATTAAGATTATAACTTAATCTTAATATCTAAACCACAATTCATATCTTGTTAAAATCATAACTTAATCTTAATATCTAAACCACAATTCATATCTTATTAAGATTATAACAAGCCTACACAACACTATCCATCAAGCATAAGGGGTCAAAACTGCTCCTGGGTACGTGAGAATCGATTTCCAATCTCTGGAATCGATTTCTCAAGTCTTCAAATCGATTTCCAATCTCTGAAAATCGATTTCAACAAGTTCAAATCGATTTCCCCAATCGATTTTGAACAAGGAAAATCGATTCTAGAAATCGATTTCTACAAGGCCAAATCGATTTCCACACCTTGGAAATCGATTCTTGGAGGATTCAAATCGATTTCCATGTGCTGGAAATCGATTTCTGGGTGTCAGTTCACACAGCAGCGGTCGGACCAGTCTACGTTCTCTAATTAACATATCATTCAAGCCTAAGCTATTTATCACCAATTTGATTAGTCCAACACTCATAAATCATATCCTAAGGGTTCTCAAACTAATCCTTGGTCATCAACCTCACATTGTCTAATTATTTTCTCCCTATAACTATGTTCTTATAGCATAAGGTTAACAAAACACCATATCATGGCATAAACAGCATGTTCATCATCATCAATTCATCAACAATCATATAAATCAGGAAATCATAGTTAGAAACATGTTATAACATCAAATTATTCATCAATCAATACTCATATAGCTAGAAAACAACATAACAACATTCATAGGCATACGCAGGCATACATAGGGGTCATGGGTTAACCCCTTCATCTTAACCTATCCCAAAACCCACATAATCATGACCAATTTTCTCCCCCCATACCTGGTATGACGATTCACAGCCTAAGGGAAAAAGAACAGAGCCAAGTTCTGCTACGGTTCCTTCTTACGGGTTCAGCACTTGATCACGATCGCAACACTGGAAAGCAAAGTCGATCTTTAAGTTAAGGATTGAAAGGGAAAACAAATCTAGGATTAGAAACTCACCTTGGTTTCTAACTTAGGAGATTAACTCTAGCAGCAGGGATAGACTAGCCAAACAACGGCGTGTTCTTGACGAAGAACACCAAAGCAGGATTCATCCTTGGGGTTTTCTAGAGCAAGAGATCAATTAGAGCTCTTAGGGATGAGAAGAGGCAAAAAGTGTGTACAATAGGGTGTGGATACTAGGTTTAGGTCATACGCTATGTATATATAACTATTAGGGACGTTTTAGGACGAATGGGGCGTACACAGCATAGCCCGGTAACCAAAACGCATACACAAGCTCTGACACGCATGGGAATCGATTCCACAACCATGGAAATCGATTTTCCATTGGCCAAATCGATTTTCTTATCAAAGAAATCGATTTTTCCCTTTAAACAATCGATTTCCACTTTCTGGAAATCGATTTCTTCACCAGGAAATCGATTTCCCAAATCGATTTCCCTTTCAGAAAACATGTTTTTGGTCTCGACACCTGAATAAGACTTGTAGATAAATCTCTAAGCTTTCCAACGCATCCAAGGTCACCCCGATCGGATGTCTAGAACTCAAGATATGGCCAAAACCGTGAAAGAGGTTATTTAGACTCGGATGGATCGATTATTCTAAAGGCTGAACTATTACAACTATGGACTTATGCACCAAAAACAAGCAAAAACAACATGTGCAAACATCTATAAGCAAGTACTAACACATATAAAAAGCAGGGTGTTACACTTTGGGTGTTCAAAACTATCGATCTTGGTATCTTTGGAAGGCTCAAATAAATATCTGCAACTCTCGTGAAGAGGTCAAGAGCGAAATCGATCTCTATTTTTGTCAAAATGCATCCGTAAGTTGGTGACGTGATGCCGTCCCTGACTGTCATACCTTTGTAGCATCTGATGGCCATATATTTTGTTGATGGTGTTCGAATTGGATGAAACCGGTGTCTCATTAAAGCTAATATCCATATAAACAAGTTTCATGAAGACATCGAATCCTAATTCGGCCAGTAACATGGTCAAAGAAGCATAATACGCTAAACGGTCAGAATGCTACGAGTGAAATAGCCTTGTGAATGTGCCAAGTGGATAACCAAGCGCCTTAGCTCTTTCAAGAAGCGTCCAACGAAGCTAATCAATCGTCTACTCAGAATACAGAACATTATGATGGGTGGAGAGGTAATTTTGAAAGAAGTATTAAGATACTCAAAGTCCAAGTTTGACCAGAAAATGAGCTACCATTTTCAATAAAGTTCTGAAGCATCAAGTAGTGTTATAGAAAAGGAGAAAAGCTTCAGCAACTCTAATAGAAGAAAGAGAAAAAAAGCGTGAATAAAGAGAAAAGTAAAAAAGCTGCAAAAGCAAAAACACTGAAGATTGAAGTCAAGCGTCTACTGCCGATAATCAAGCATCCGAAATGTCGTATTTTGAGGTATGCTGGTCCTAATGAAGTGATCTTGGTTTTGTTAGAAAGATAAGAGAAGTATCATGTGATACTGTTCTTGACAATCAGAACATGCAACCGTTTTCTGACAATTTTTGGAGCTTTGGGTGTTCAAAAGTATCGATCTTGGTATCTGTGGAAGGCTCAAATAAATATCTGCAGCTCTCGTGAAGAGGTCAAGAGCGAAATCGATCTCTATCTTTGTCAAAATGCATCCCTAAGTTGGTGACGTGATGTTGTTCCTGACTGTCATACCTTTGTAGCGTCTGATGACCATATATTGAACTGATGGTGTTCGAATTGGATGAAATCGGTGTTTCATTAAAGCTAATTTCCATAAAAACAAGTTTCATGAAGACATCGAATCCTAATTCGGCCAGTAACAGGGTCAAAGAAGCATAATACACAAAATGGTCAGAATTCTACGAGTTAAACAGACTTGTGAATGTGCAAAGTGGATAACCAAGCACCTTAGCTCATTTAAGAAGCATCCAGTGAAGCTAATCAAGCGTCTACTCAGCATACAGAACATTATGATGGGTGGAGATATAATTTTGAGGGAAGTATTAAGATATTCAACGTCCAAGCTTGACCAGAAAATGAGGTACCCTTTTCAATAAAGTTCTGAAGCATCAAGTACTGTAACATAAGAATATAAAAGCTTCAGTAACTCTAATAGAAGAAAGAGAAGAAAAGCGTGAATAAAGACAAAAGTAGAAAAGCGGCAACAGCAAAAACACTGAAGATTGAAGTCAAGCGTCTGCTGCCGATAATCAAGCGTCTGAAACGTCGCATTTTCAGGTACGCTCGTCCTAATGAAGGGATTCTGGTTTTGTTAGAAAGATAAGAGAAATAACTACATGTTTCGTGAAGAAGCCGAGTCTGTATCAATCTCTATCGGAGTGAAATTCCTTCTTCAAGCTTGAGATGTGATATTGTTAGTGACAATCAGAACCTGCAACCGTCTGCTGACAATTTCTGGAGCTTTAAATGTTCGAAATTATCTATCTCAGTATCGTTGGAAGTCTCAAAGAAATATCTGCAACTCTCGTGAAAAGGTCAAGAGCGAAATCGATTTCTTTCTTTGTCAAAATGCATCCGTAAGATGGTGACGTGATGTCGTTCCTGACTGTCATACCTTTGTAGCATCTGATGGCCATATATTTTGTTGATGGTGTTTGAATTGGATGAAACCGGTGTCTCGTTAAAGCTAATATCCATATAAACAAGTTTCATGAAGACATCGAATCCTAATTCGGCCAGTGACACGGTCAAAGAAGCATAATACGCTAAATGGCAAGAATGCTACGAGTTAAATAGCCTTGTGAATGTCCCAAGTGGATAACCAAGCGCCTTAGCTCTTTTAAGAAGCGTCCAGTGACGCTAATAAATTGTCTACTCAGAATATAGAACATTATGATGGGTGGAGAGGTAATTTTGAAAGAAGTATTAAGATATTAAAAGTCCAAGCTTGACCAAAAACGGAGGTACCATTTTCAATAAAGTTCTGAAGCATCAAGTACTGTAATAGAAAAGGACAAAAGCTTCAGCAACTCTAATAGAAGAAAGAGAAAATAAGCGTGAATAAAGACAAAAGTAAAAAGGTTGCAAAAGCAAAAACAGTGAAGATTGAAGTCAAGCGTCTACTGCCGATAATCAAGCATCCGAAATGCCGTATTTTGAGGTATGCTCGTCCTATCGAGGTGATCTTGGTTTTGTTGGAAAGATAAGAGAAGTACCGTGTGATACTGTACGTGGCAATCAGAACATGCAACCTTTTGCTGAAATTTTTGGAGCTCAAAAGTATCGATCTTGATATCTTTGGAAGGCTTAAATAAATATCTGCAACTCTTGTGAAGAGGTCAAGAGCGAAATCGATATCTATCTTTGTCAAAATGCATCAGTAAGTTGGTGACTTGATGCCGTTCCTGACTGTCACCCCTTTGTAGCGTCTGATGGCCATATATTGAGCTGATGGTGTTCGAATTTGATGAAATTGGTGTTTCATTAAAGCTAATATCCATAAAAACAAGTTTCATGCAGACATCGAATCCTAATTCGGCCTGTAACTGGGTCAAAGAAGCATAATACGCAAAATAGTCAGAATTCGACGCGTTAAACAAACTTGTGAATGTGCAAAGTGGATAACCAAGAGCCTTAGCTCATTTAAGAATCTTCCAGTGAAGCTAATCAAGCGTCTACTCAGCATACAGAACATTATGGTGGGTGGAGATATAATTTTGAATGAAGTATTAAGATATTCAACGTCCAAGCTTGACCAGAAAATGAGGTACCCTTTTCAATAAAGTTCTGAAGCATCAAGTACAGTAATATAAGAATATAAAAGCTTCAGCAACTGTAATAGAAGAAAGAGAAGAAAAGAGTGAATAAAGACAAAAGTACAAAAGCGGCAACAGCAAAAACACTGAAGATTGAAGTCAAGCGTCTGCTGCCGATAATCTAGCGTCCGGAACGTCGTATTTTGAGGTACGCTCGTCCTAATGAAGTGATTCTGGTTTTGTTAGAAAGATAAGAGAAATAACTACATGTTTCGTGAAGAAGCCGAGTCTGTATCAATCTCTATCGGAGTGAAATTCCTTCTTTAAGCTTGAGATGTGATACTATTCGTGACAATCAGAACATGCAACCGTCTGCTGACAATTTCTGGAGATTTGGCTGTTCAAAATTATCGATCTCGGTATCGTTGGAAGGCTCAAAGAAATATCTGCAACTCTCGTGAAGAGGTTAACAACAAAATCGATCTCTATCTTTGTCAACATGCATCCGTAAATGGGTGACGTGATGCAGTTCCTCACTGTCATACCTCTGTAGCGTCTGATGCAATATATTGAGCTGACGGTGTTCGAATTGGATGAAACAAGTGTCTCATTAAAGCTAATATCCATATAAACAAGTTTCATGAAGACATCGAATCCTAATTCGGCCAGTAACATGGTCAAAGAAGCATAATACGCTAAATGGTCAGAATGCTACGAGTTAAATAGCCTTGTGAATGTTCCAAGTGGATAACCAAGCGGCTTAGCACTTTTAAGAAGCGTCCAATGAAGCTAATCAATCGTCTACTCAGAATACAGAACATTATGATGGGTGGAGAGGTAATTTTGAAAGAAGTATTAAGATACTCAAAGTCCAAGCTTGACCAGAAAATGAGCTACCATTTTCAATAAAGTTCTGAAGCATCAAGTAGTGTTATAGAAAAGGAGAAAAGCTTCAACAACTCTAATAGAAGAAAGGGAAAAAAAGCGTGAATAAAGACAAAAGTAAAAAAGCTGCAAAAGCAAAAACACTGAAGATTGAAGTCAAGCGTCTACTGCCGATAATCAAGCATCCGAAACGTCGTATTTTGAGGTATGCTGGTCCTAATGAAGTGATCTTGGTTTTGTTAGAAAGATAAGAGAAGTACCGTGTGATACTGTTCTTGACAATCAGAACATGCAACCGTTTGCTGACAATTTTTGGAGCTTTGGGTGTTCAAAAGTATCGATCTTGGTATCTGTGGAAGGCTCAAATAAATATCTGCAGCTCTCGTGAAGAGGTCAAGAGCGAAATCGATCTCTATCTTTGTCAAAATGCATCCGTAAGTTGGTGACGTGATGTTGTTCCTGACTGTCGTACCTTTGTAGCGTCTGATGGCCATATATTGAACTGATGGTGTTCGAATTGGATGAAATCGGTGTTTCATAAAAGCTAATTTCCATAAAAACAAGTTTCATGAAGACATCGAATCCAAATTCGGCCAGTAACAGGGTCAAAGAAGCATAATACGCTAAATGGTCAAAATGCTACGAGTTAAACAGACTTGCGAATGTGCAAAGTGGATAACCAAGCGCCTTAGCTCATTTAAGAAGCGTCCAGTGAAGCTAATCAAGCGTCTACTCAGCATACAGAACATTATGATGGGTGAGGATATAATTTTGAGGGAAGTATTGAGATATTCAACGTCCAAGCTTGACCAGAAAATGAGGTACCCTTTTCAATAAAGTTCTGAGGCATCAAGTACTGTAATAGAAGAATATAAAAGCTTCAGTAACTCCAATAGAAGAAAGAGAAGAAAAGCGTGAATAAAGACAAAAGTAGAAAAGCGGCAACAGCAAAAACACTGAAGATTGAAGTCAAGCGTCTGCTGTCGATAATCAAGCGTCTGAAACGTCGTATTTTGAGGTACGCTCGTCCTAAAGAAGTGATCTTGGTTTTTTTTATAAAGATAATAGAAATACCCACATGTTTCATGAAGAAGCCAAAATTTGTATCAATCTCTAGCGGAGTGAAATTCCTCCTTCAAGCTTGAGATGTGATACTGATCATGACAATCAGAACATGCAACCGTCTGCTGACAATTTCTGGACCTTTGGGTTTTCAAAAGTATAGATCTTGGTATCGTTAGAAGGTTCAAAGAAATATCTGCAATTCTCGTGAAGAGGTCAAGAGCGAAATCGATCTCTATCTTTGCCAAAATGCATCCGTAAGTTGGTGACGTGATGTCGTTCCTGACTGTCATACCTTTGTAGCGTCTGATGGCCATATATTTTGTTGATGGTGTTTGAATTGGATGAAACCGGTGTCTCATTAAAGCTAATATCCATATAAACAAGTTTCATGAAGACATCGAATCCTAATTCGGCCAGTGACATGGTCAAAGAAGCATAATACGCTAAATGGTGAGAATGCTACGAGTTAAATAGCCTTGTGAATGTCCCAAGTGGATAACCAAGCGCCTTAGCTCTTTTAAGAAGCGTCCAGTGACGCTAATAAATCGTCTACTCAGAATATAGAACATTATGATGGGTGGAAAGGTAATTTTGAAAGAAGTATTAAGATATTAAAAGTCCAAGCTTGACCAAAAAATGAGGTACCATTTTCAATAAAGTTCTGAAGCATCAAGTACTGTAATAGAAAAGGACAGAAGCTTCAGCTAATCTAATAGAAGAAAGAGAAAATAAGCGTGAATAAAGACAAAAGTAACAATGCTGCAAAAGCAAAAACAGTGAAGATTGAAGTCAAGCGTCTACTGCCGATAATCAAGCATCCGAAATGCCGTATTTTGAGGCATGCTCGTCCTGTTGAGGTGATCTTGGTTTTGCTGGAAAGAAAAGAGAAGTACTATGTGATACTGTTCGTGGCAATCAGAACATGCAACCGTTTGCTGAAATTTTTGGAGCTCAAAAGTATCGATCTGGATATCTTTGGAAGGCTCAAATAAATATCTGCAACTCTTGTGAAGAGGTCAAGAGCGAAATCGATATCTATCTTTGTCAAAATGCATCCGTAAGTTGGTCACGTGATGTTGTTCCTGACTGTCGTACCTTTGTAGCGTCTGATGGCCATATATTGAGCTGATGGTGTTCGAATTGGATGAAATTGGTGTTTCATTAAAGCTAATATCCATAAAAACAAGTTTCATGAGACATCGAATCCTAATTCGGCCAGTAACTAGGTCAAAGAAGCATAATACGCAAAATAGTCAGAATTCGACAAGTTAAACAGACTTGTGAATGTGCAAAGTGGATAACCAAGAGCCTTACCTCATTTAAGAATCATCCAGTGAAGCTAATCAAGCGTCTACTCAGCATATAGAACATTATGATGGGTGGAGATATAATTTTGAATGAAGTATTAAGATATTCAACGTCCAAGCTTGACCAGAAAATGAGGTACCCTTTTCAATAAAGTTCTGAAGCATCAAGTACAGTAATATAAGAATATAAAAGCTTTAGCGACTCTAATAGAAGAAAAAGAAGAAAAGAGTGAATAAAGACAAAAGTACAAAAGCGGCAGCAGCAAAAACACTGAAGATTGAAGTCAAGCGTCTGCTGCCGATAATCTAGCGTCCGAAACGTCGTATTTTGAGGTACGCTCGTCCTAATGAAGTGATTCTGGTTTTGTTAGAAAGATAAGAGAAATAACTACATGTTTCGTGAAGAAGCCGAGATCTGTATCAATCTCTATCGGAGTGAAATTCCTTCTTTAAGCTTGAGATGTGATACTGTTCGTGACAATCAGAACATGCAACCGTCTGCTGACAATTTCTGGAGCTTTGGCTGTTCAAAATTATCGATCTCGGTATCGTTGGAAGGCTCAAAGAAATATCTGCAACTCTCGTGAAGACGTTAACAGCAAAATCGATCTCTATCTTTGTCAACATGCATCCGTAAGTGGGTGACGTGATGCCGTTCCTCACTGTCATACCTTTGTAGTGTCTGATGCCATATATTGAGCTGATGGTGTTCGAATTGGATGAAACAAGTGTCTCATTAAAGCTAATATCCATATAAACAAGTTTCATGAAGACATCGAATCCTAATTCGGCCAGTAACATGGTCAAAGAAGCATAATACGCTAAATGGTCAGAATGCTACGAGTTAAATAGCCTTGTGAATGTGCCAAGTGGTTAACCAAGCGCCTTAGCTCTTTTTAGAAGCGTCCAGTGAAGCTAATCAATCGTCTACTCAAAATACAGAACATTATGATGGGTGGAGAAGTAATTTTGAAAGAAGTATTAAGATATTCAAAGTCCATGCTTGACCAGAAAATGAGGTACCTTTTTCAATAAAGTTCTGAAGCATCAAGTACTGTAATAGAAAAGGACAAAAGCTTCAGCAACTCTAATAGAAGAAAGAGAAAAAAAGCGTGAATAAAGACAAAAGTAAAAAAGCTGCAAAAGCAAAAACACTAAAGATTGAAGTCAAGCGTCTACTGCCGATAATCAAGTGTCCGAAACGTCGTATTTTGAGGTATACTCGTCCTAATGAAGTGATCTTGGTTTTGTTAGAAAGATAAGAGAAGTACCGTGTGATACTGTTCATGACAAGCAGAACATGCAACCGTCTGCTGACAATTTCTGGAGCTTTAGGTGTTCAAAAGTATCGATCTTGGTATCTTTGGAAGGCTCAAATAAATATCTGCAACTCTCGTGAAGAGGTCAAGAGCGAAATCGATCTCTATCTTTGTCAAAATCCATCCGTAAGTTGGTGACGTGATGCCGTTCCTGACTGTCATACCTTTCTAGCGTCTGATGGCCATATATTGAGCTGATGGTGTTCGAATAAGATGAAACCAATGTCTCATTAAAGCTAATATCGGTATAAACAAGTTTCATGAAGACATCGAATCCTAATTCGTCCAGTAACAGGGTCAAAGAAGCATAATACGCTAAATGGTAAGAATGCTACGAGTTAAACAGACTTGTGAATGTGCAAAGTGGATAACCAAGCGCCTTCGCTCATTTAAGAAGCGTCGAGTGAAGCTAATCAAGCGTCTTCTCAGAATACAGAACATTATGATGGGTGGAGAAGTAATTTTGAATGAAGTTTTAAGATATTCAACGTCCAAGCTTGAACAGAAAATGAGGTACCATTTTCAATAAAGTTCTGAAGCATCAAGTACTATAATATAAGGATATAAATGGTTCAGCAACTCTAATAGAAGAAAGATAAGAAAAGCGTGAATAAAGACAAAAGCACAAAGGCGGCAACAGCAAAAACACTGAAGATTGAAGTCAAGCGTCTGCTGCCGATAATCTATCGTTCGAAACATCGTAATTTGAGGTACGCTCGTCCTAATGAAGTGATCTTGGTTTTCTTAGAAAGATAAGAGAAATAACTACATGTTTCGTGAAGAAGCCGAGATCTGTATCATTCTCTATCGGAGTGACTTTGCTTCTTCAAGCTTGAGATGTGATACTTGTTGAATCTCCAAATGTCTGATGTGCATTTACCTTAGTTTTGATGAGATTAAAATAGTTATTCAATGATTTAATTGAACCCGTCTGTGGTATTTAACTCGTCTACTTAGTGTGCGGATTAAAACATTAAGCGTCTATATGAACTGTTCACTCGTCTGAACTTAGATAAGTTCACCCGCCTGAACTAACTTAAGTTCACACGTCTGAACTAACTAAAGTTCACTTGTCTGAACTGAGATAAGTTCACTCGTCTGAACTAGCTAAGGTTCACTCGTCTGAACAAAGAGAAGTTCACTCGTCTAATGAAATCTTCAACTGTCTGATCAAAGGAAGACTCACTCGTCTAAAAGACTTTGCAACTGATGTCATCTCTGTGTTAAAGAGTCAACCCGTCTAATGAAGTCACTCATCCCTCTAATGACTAACGTTAAAGAATACGTTGGACGAAAGCTGTCTCGACTTTGATAAGGAACTTCAACGAAGTGCTTTGCCTGAACACAACTTCATCTTACACCAAAAGGGAAAGTCTTCCCTCTGCAAACAAAAAGCACGTATACAGACCTGCTGAGACCAAAGGTATATCAGATGTCTGTATCACTCTGATGAAGGAGAACAAGCAAAGTTCCCTATGCTTTAATGGCTGATCAGAACGACTCTGTTGCATTTATTGAAGATCTACAAGAAGCCAAACCTTCAGACTTTGTGTCTAACGGCTTTAAAATCTTGAAGCCTATTTAATGAAGAAGACTTCGAAGATTCAAGCAGACAAGAGAACGATCAAAGCAATCAAGAGCAATTACTCTGTGCATTTATATCTTCATTCTTTCATTATTTATTCTTCAATCATTTGAAGTTATTATGCAGTCTTTTAGATCTTCACATTTAATACACTCGTCTGAGTGCTTGTGAAAGACTTGTAAATTGTAATCTCTTTACAACTTCTCTCAAACAAACCCGTCTGAGTCTGAAGAGGCTAAGTGTGCAAACAATACTTGTCTGGAGCCTGGAGAGGCTAGGTGTGAAAACAATACTCGTCTAGAGCCTGAAGAGGCTAGGTGTGAAAATAATACTTGTCTGTCTTGTAACCTAAATCAGTTATAGTGAGAAAACTTGGTGCTGCCAAGGACTGGACGTAGCCTCATTGTTAAGGGGTGAACCAGGATAAAACCTGCTGAGTGATCTCTCTTTCCCTTAACTCTTTAGTTTGATTATTTGTCTTAACTATCATCTAACTAAAGGGGTTTATAATTGTGTTTATCAAACCTTTTTTTTATTCTGCATGATTGTGTGTTTTCTGTGAAAACCTTCAGACTAGTTATCAGTCTTATTGACCTGTTTGTGTTTACTCGTCTATCATAACCTGTCTGTGCTTGCGAAAAAGTTTCTAAATTCCGCACAAATTTGTCAAACACCATTCAACCCCCTTCTAGTGTTTGCATCTGTCTATTTCAGTTGGTATCAGAGCTCAGCCTCTGGGTTGAGCACCTAACAGTGTAGAGAAAAGATCCTGAAGAATAGACAATGAATTCTGGAGCAAGCTCAAGTGGGAATCCCTAACCTGAAGGAGGCTCTATGACCAGACCTCCCTTTTTCAATGGTTCAAATTATAACTGCTGGAAAGAAAGGTTTCACTCGTTCATCTTGTCAACAAATTCTGATGTATGGGATGTCATTACTGATGGTCCTTACACTCCTCAAAATAATGATGGCTCAGACAAGCCTAAGGCTCAGTGGACACCTGCAGAAAAGACAAGATAGGATCTAAACCATAAAGCCAGATATGCTATAATCTGTGCTCTCAGGCCAGAAGAGTTTGAAAAGGTATGTGCTTGTGATTCTGCTAAAGAAATGTGGGACTCCTTATCTGTCACACATGAAGGAACTGCAAAGGTTAAAGAATCTAAAATTTCTATTCTTGTTAGAAAATATGAATTGTTCACCATGGATGAAGGTGAATCTGTTGCTCAAATGATTGGTAGATTCCAAACTATTACTAATGGTTTCAAATCTCTTGGTAAAACATATACAAACGCTGAGAAAGTTGCTAAGATTCTCAGAAGTCTTCCAAGGCAGTGGCGACCTCTTGTCATTGCTATTTCTCAAGCTAAGGATCTCACCTCCTTTACTATGGATGAACTTCTTGGCACACTCACTGTTCATGAGCAAGAGCTCAATGAAGATGTGTCAATCAAAAAGAGCAAAGCCATTGCTCTAAAGGTTGATCTAAAGGCAGCTAAAGCCTTAAAAGCTTCAAAGGCAGACGAGTCTGACTGTGACATAGACGAGTCTGTTGATGAGGATTCTGATGATGATGTAGAGACTTCTCTCACGACCAGAAAGATGAAAAAGCTCTGGAGAAAGAAGAAGCTCAGAAAGGAGAAGCCTTTCAGAAAATCCCACAAAGAATCCACATCAACAGACAAGAGTCCAGTTGTCTGCTATGAGTGCAAGAAGCCTGGTCACATCAAACCTGAATGCCCTCTTTTGAAGAAAGCTTCCAAAAATAATTTCTTCAGAAAGAAGAAGAAAGGAATGATGGCCACATGGGAAGATCTTGAATGCTCATCTTCTGAAGGAGAAGAGACAGAAGAGGAAGCCAATCTCTGTCTGATGGCCAATATAGATTCAAAACCTGAAACTGAGGTACATTCTGAACTTGAGGAATTGCATGATGCTTATGATGAGCTGGTAGAGGAATCCAAAGGCTTATCTAAGGCCTTCAAATCCCTCAAGAGAGATTATGTTAAACTCCTCAGTGAGCATAAGCAGAAATCTCAAGAGTGTGAGATGCTGGCCAAAAAGAATAGCCAGCTGAGGACTGAAAAGTCTGATGAAGCTTCGATCTCAAGTGAAACATCACATTCTGAAGAAGTGGTCACACTTCAACAGAAAGTAAAGGAGCTCACTTCTGATCTTGCTAGATTTGTTAATGGCAGATATAATCTGACAAAACTGCTAGGATGTCAGAGACACTCTCTTAACAAAGAAGGCATTGGATATGATCATCAAGCTGATCATAAAGTATCAACAAAATCCTCAACTGTCTATTTTAAACCCATTCTAGTTAGACTTAGACCCGTCTGAAACTTCTGTGGAAAAGCTGGACATGTTATGTCTAAGTGTTTTCACAAGAAGAAGAGGAAGTCTTCACAGACTCCTAGAACTAACAGAAAAGGACCCAGAAAAACATCGGTACCTAAAGATAAAATAATTTCTGTTGCAGACATCCTTAATAGGACAAAGCAGACGCCTCTGCTGGTACAGTGGCTGCTCGCGACATATGACAGGAGAAAGGTCTATGTTCCAAGACCTCCAGTCTAAGAATGGTGGATTTCTTGCCTTTAGAGGCAATCAAAAAGGAAGAGTAATTGGTGTTGGTACAATTGGTGGTAAACCCCCTCTTCCCTCTATCTCAAATGTACTTATGGTTGAAGGACTAAGACACAATTTACTTAGCATAAGTCAATTATGTGATAGTGGATTTGGATGTCTCCTTCACTAAGAACGAATGCATAGTCAAAGACAAGAGTGGCAAGACCCTCTTTTCAGCTAATAGATAGCAAAATCTTTATAAGATTGAGCTAACTGAACTCTCAGATCAAAGTGTAACCTGTCTGATGTCTAAAGAGGATGAAAGATGGTTATGGCATAAGAAACTAGGACATGCTAGTATGAAACTTATTTCGAAATTGAAAAAAGGATAACCTTGTGAGAGGATTGCCTGATATTAGTTTCAAGAAAGATGTTTTATGTGATGCATGTCAGAGAGGTAAATAAGTAAAATCAAGTTTCAAATCAAAAAACCTTGTATCAACCTCTAGACCTCTTCAGTTATTACACATGGATCTGTTTGGACCAGTTAGTGTTGCCAGTTTAGCTGGAAGGAAATATGGATTTCTCATTGTTGATGACTATTCTAGATTTACTTGGGTACTTTTCTTAACCCACAAGGATGAGTCTTTTAAGGCCTTCTCTATATTCTGTAAGAAAGTACAAAATGAGCAAGGTTTTTGTATTTCTACCCTTAGAAGTGATCATGGGGGAGAATTTGAAAATGAGCAATTCAAACTGTTCTGTGAAGAGAATGGAATCTCTCACAACTTCTCTACACCTAGAACTCCACAGCAAAATTTAGTGGTTGAGAGAAAGAACAGATCTCTGCAAGAGATGGCTAGATCAATGCTCAATGAAAATAATCTCCTTAAGTACTTCTGGGCTGAAGCAGTAAACACTGCATGTTATGTGCAAAATAGAATACTTATAAGGTCTATCCTAAAGAAGACTCCTTATGAATTGTGGAAAGGTAGAAAACCCAACATATCTTATTTCCATGCATTTGGATGTGAATGCTTCATCTTAAATACCAAGGATCAACTTGGAAATTTTGATTCCAAGGTAGACAAAGGTATCTTCATTGGATATTTTGAAGTGTCTACAGCATATAGAGTTTTTAACTCTAGAACCTTTGTTGTTGAGGAATCCATTCATGTAAAATTCAATGATAATCTAAAGATTGATAGGGAACTATCAGATCTAGAAGATGATCTTGCAGGACTCGATCTTACCCAGCAGACGAGTCAACAGCCAGACGTATCAAAAACTGAGTCTGCTGAGGAATCTGTTAGACAAGTGGAGCAGACGAGTCATCAGTCAAATCAACATCAGAATGATGATCTTAGAAGAGACTGGAAATTCAAAGCTCATCATCCTGAAGATCTTATCATTGGAAGTCCCTCTGAAGGTGTTAGAACCAGATCTGTCTTAAGAGAGTCAAGCAATATGGCTTTTTTATCTGAAATTGAACCAATGCATATTGAGGAAGCTCTTGAAGATGAAAGCTGGATTCTTGCTATGCAAGAGGAACTTAATCAATTCAAAAGGAATGATGTCTGGAAACTTGTCTCCAAACCAACAGACAAGTCTGTTATTGGAACAAGATGAGTTTTCAGAAACAAGCTAGATGAAGATGGCAAAGTTGTTAGAAACAAAGCAAGGTTAGTAGCTCAAGGCTACAACCAACAAGAAGGTATTGACTATACTGAGACTTTTGCACCTGTAGCTAGAATAGAAGCCATTCGCATACTCATGTCATATGCTGCACAACATCAAATTACTTTATTTCAAATGGATGTAAAAAGTGCTTTTTTAAATGGAATAATTGAAGAAGAAGTTTATGTTAAACAACCTCCTGGTTTTGAAGATAATGAAAAACCAGATTATGTTTTCAAACTTAAAAAGGCTTTATATGGTTTAAAACAAGCACCTAGAGCATGGTATGATAGACTTAGTTCTTTTCTTATGAATAATGGTTTTATAAGAGGAAAAATTGATACAACTTTGTTTAAGAAATGCTCGAAAGATAACTTCATAGTAGTTCAAATATATGTTGATGATATTATTTTTGGAGCTACTAATGAAAAATTGTGCAAAGAATTCTCTAAGTTGATGCAAGCAGAATTTGGAATGAGCATGATGGGAGAATTGAAGTTCTTCCTTGGACTGCAAATCAAGCAGACGTGTGATGGAATCTACATCCATCAACAAAAGTACATCAAGGAGATTCTAAAGAAATACAAAATGGATAGCCCAAAGATCATGAAAACTCCCATGCAAACTAATGCTAATCTAAGCAAAGATGATGAAGGTAAAAAGGTAGACCAAACTGTCTACAGAGGTATGATTGGATCTCTTCTTTACTTAACATCTAGCAGACCTGATATTCAATTTAGTGTCTGTATGTGTGCTAGATTCCAATCTGATCCCAAAGAATCTCATCTTAAGGCTGGTAAAAGAATCTTTAGATATTTGCTTGGAACCACTAATCTTGGTTTAATGTATTTGAGAACACAAGATTACAGATTAGTTGGTTTTTGTGATGCTGACTTTGCTGGAGATAGACTTGAAAGGAAAAGCACCAGTGGAGGATGTCACTTCATTGGAGCAAACTTAGTCTCCTGGTCAAGCAAAAGACAGATGACTATTGCACTCTCAACTGCAGAAGCAGAATATGTCTCTGCTGCAAGTTGCTGCTCACAGCTATTATGGGTAAAACATCAACTAGCAGATTACTCTATATTTGAGCATAATATACCTGTCTGGTGTGATAATTCTAGTGCTATTTGCTTAACCAAGAATCCCATACAACATTCTAAGGCTAAGCACATAGAAACCAAACATCACTTCATAAGAGATTATGTTCAAAAAAATGTATTTGATGTTAAGTTTGTTAAAACTGAAAATCAATGGGCTGATATCTTTACAAAACCTTTAGCTGAGGATAGGTTTAAGTTTATAAGAGACAACTTGAATATACATTGCTTTACTGAATAACCTGTCTGATGAGTGTTTATGATACCCGTCTATGTTTAACCGTCTGACTCTTTGAATCATACTCTTTATTTGAAATATTTCTTTTAAATGGTTATTATCTTTAATGCCATTTCTTTCTCTGAGGCAAAATGTGTGCATGGCTGTTTTTACTTTAAATCAATTTCTTTTTTAACCTCCATCTTTTTGTTGCTTTGATTTAAAATTACAACTGTCTTTGGTTTTTAAAAGGGAAAATTTTTTTCTTTTAAAAGGTATTTCGTTCTTACGTTTTCAAATCTTTTTATCTTCGTTTTTAAAACCATCAAAGAGGATGCATCTGCTCAGGGGGAGCAGTTGAAGAAGCCTTTAGGCAAAACCAAAGGACAAACTTGCTTTTAACTTTTTTTGTTCTCTTAGTACCTTATTTGTAATTTTCTTCTTTTTAAAGTACCTTGTACACAACCAATGATGGTTAAATACAAATTACCTCCTCTGTTTCTCTTTTTTGATTATGACAAAAGCGGGAGAAAGTTAAATGAAAAATATCTTAATATTACAACTGTCTGATATGAACAAATGTTTATCTTTAAATATGATGTATCTTTTCTTTTCTCTCTGTCTTTATTCTATT
Source organism: Ammopiptanthus mongolicus (assembly GCA_039655645.1). Lineage (NCBI taxonomy): Eukaryota > Viridiplantae > Streptophyta > Magnoliopsida > Fabales > Fabaceae > Ammopiptanthus > Ammopiptanthus mongolicus. The sequence goes on along the minus strand of CM077343.1, from coordinate 40,041,864 downwards.
GCTTTTGATAATGTCAAAAGGGGGAGAAAATACTAAGATAAGACTAAGATAAAAAGTTAAATGCTTATCTGTCTGAGTATGTTATAATTATGGAACAATATTTTTAATCTGTATGATCATATACATGACTGATTTATGTGAATTTTCTTAAGTTCATTAAATCATTTAACATGTTTTGTCATCATCAAAAAGGGGGAGATTGTTGATTCTCCAAATGTCTGATGTGCATTTATCTTAGTTTTGATAAGATTAAAACAGTTATTCCATGATTTAATTGAACCCATCTGTGGTATTTAGCTCGTCTACTAAGTGTGCAGATTAAAACATTAAGCGTCTATATGAACTGTTCACTCGTCTGAACTTAGATAAGTTCAGGTATTTAACTCGTCTACTTAGTGTGCAGATTAAAACATTAAGCGTCTATATGAACTGTTCACTCGTCTGAACTTAGATAAGTTCACCCGTATGAACTAACTTAAGTTCACACGTCTGAAATAACTAAAGTTCACTCGTTTGAACTAGCTAAGGTTCACTCGTTTGAACTAAGAGAAGTTCACTCGTCTAATTAAGTCTTCAACCGTCTGATCAAAGGAAGACTCACCCGTCTAAAAGACTTTGCAACTGACGTCATCTCTGTGTTAAAGAGTCAACCCGTCTAATGAAGTCACTCATCCGTCGAATGACTAACGTTAAAGAATACATTGGATGAAAGCTATCTCGACTCTGATAAAGGACTTCAACAAAGTGCTTTGCATGAACACAACTGCATCTTACACCAAAAGGGAAAGTCTTCCCTCTGCAAACAAAAAGCATGTATACAGACCTGCTGAGACCAAAGGTATATCAGAAGTCTGTATCACTCTGATGAAAGAGAACAGGCGAAGTTCCCTATGCTTTAATGGCTGATCAGAACGACTCTATTGCATTTATTGAAGATCTGCAAGAAGCCAAGCCTTCAGACTTTGTGCCTAACGCCTTTAAAATCTTGAAGCCTATTTAATGAAGAAGACTTCGAAGATTCAAGCAGACAAGAGAACGATCAAAGCAGTCAAGAGCAATTACTCTGTGCATTTATATCTTCAGTCTTTCATTATTTATTCTTTAATCATTTGAAGTTATTACACAGTCTTTTAGATCTTCACATTTAATACACCCGTCTGAGTGCTTGTGAAAGACTTGCAAATTGTAATCTTTTTACAACTTCTCTCAAACAAACCCATCTGAACCTGAAGAGGCTAAGTGTGCAAACAATACTTGTCTGGAGCCTCGAGAGGCTAGGTGTGAAAACAATACTCGTTTGGAGCCTGAAGAGGCTAGGTGTGAAAATAATACTTGTCTGTCCTGTAACCTAAATCAGTTATAGTGAGAAAACTTGGTGCTGCCAAGTATTGGACGTAGCCTCATTGTTAAGGGGTGAACCAGGATAAAACCTGCTGAGTGATCTCTCTTTCCCTTAACTCTTTAGTTTGATTATTTGTCTTAACTATCATCTAACTAAAGGGGTTTATAATTATGTTTATCAAACATTTTTTTTTATTCTGCATGATTGTGTGTTTTCTGTGAAAACCTTCAGACTAGTTATCAGTCTGATTGACCTGTCTGTGTTTACTCGTCTATCATAACCCGTTTGTGCTTGCGAAAAAGTTTCTAAATTCCGCATAAATTTGTCAAACACCATTCAATCCCCCTTCTAGTGTTTGCATCTGTCTATTTCAATACTGTTCGTGACAATCAGAACATGCAACCATCTGCTGACAATTTCTGGAGCTCTGGGATTTCAAAATTACCGATCTCGGTATCGTTGGAAGGCTCAAATAAATATCTGCAACTCTCGTGAAGAGGTCAAGAGCGAAATCGATCTCTATCTTTGTCAAAATGCATCCGTAAGTTGGTGACGTGATGTCGTTCCTGACTGTCATACCTTTGTAGCGTCTGATGGCCATATATTGAGCTGATAGTGTTCGAATTGGATGACACCGGTGTCTCATTAAAGCTAATATCCATATAAATAAGTTTCATGAAGACATTGAATCGTAATTTGGCCAGTAACAAGGTCAAAGAAGCATAATACGCTAAATGGTCCGAATGCTATGAGTTAAATAGCCTTGTGAATGTGCCAAGTGGATAACCAAGCCCCTTAGCTCTTTTAAGAAGCGTCCAGTGAAGCTAATCAAGCGTCTACTCAGAATACAGACCATTATGATGCGTGGAGAAGTAAATTTGAATCGAAGTATTAAGATATTTAAAGACCAAGCTTGACCAAAAAATGAGGTACCATTTTCAATAAAGTTCTGAAGCATCAAGTACTGTAATAGAAGAAGACCAAACCTTCTGCAACACCAATAGAAGTCAAGCCTCTGTTGCCGATAATCCAGGGTCCAAAACGTCGTATTTTGAGGTATGCTCGTCCTAATGAAGTAATCTTGGTTTTTTTAGAAAGATAAGAGAAATACCTACCTATTTCATGTGGAAGTCGAGATCTGAATCAATCTCTATCTGAGTGAAATTCCTTCTTCAAGCATGAGGTGTGTTACTGTTCGTGACAATTCGAATATGCAACCTTCTGCTGACAATTTCTGGAGCTTTAGGTTTTCAAAAGTATCGATCTTTGTATCGTTGGAAGGCTCAAAGAAATATCTGCAACTCTCGTGAAGAGGTCAAGAGCGTAATCCATCTCTATCTTTGTCAAAATGCAACCGTAATTTGGTGACGTGATGCCATTCCTGATTGTCATACCTTTGTAGCGTCTGATGGCTATATATTGAGCTGATGGTGTTCGAATTGGATGAAACCGGTGTCTCATTAAAGATAATATCCATATAAATAAGTTTCATGAAGACATCGAATCCTAATTCGGCCAGTAACATGGTCAAAGAAGCATAATACGCTAAATGGTCAGAATGCTACGAGTTAAATAGCCTTGTGAATGTACCAAGTGGATAACCAAGCGCCTTAGCTCTTTTAAGAAGCGTCCAGTGAAGCTAATCAATCCATCTACTCAGAATACAGAACATTATGATGGGTAGAGAAGTATTTTTGAAAGAAGTATTAAGATATTGAAAGTCCAAGCTTGACCAGAAAATGAGATACCATTTTCAATAAAATTCTGAAGCATCAGGTGCAGTAATAGAAAAGGACAAAAGCTTCAGCAACTCTAATGGAAGAAAGAGAAAAAAAAGTGTGATTAAAGACAAAAGTAAGAAAGCTGCAAAAGCAGAAACACTGACGATTGGAGTCAAGCGTCTACTGCCGAAAATCAAGCGTCCGAAATGTCGTATTTTCAGGTATGCTCGTCCTAATGAAGTGATCTTGATTTTGTTAGAAAGATAAGAGAAGTGTCGTGTGATATTATTCGTGACAATAAGAACATGCAACCGTCTGCTGACAATTTCTGGAGCTTTGGGTGTTCAAAATTATCGATCTTGGCATCTTTGGAAGTCACAAATAAATATCTGCAACTCTCGTGAAGTGGTCAAGAGCAAAATCGGTCTCTATCTTTGTCAAAATGCATCTATAAGTTGGTGATGTGATGCCATTCCTGACTGTCATACCTTTGTTAGCGTCTGATGGCCATATATTGAGCTGATGGTGTTCGAATTGGATGAAATCGGTGTCTCATTAAAGCTAATATCCATATAAACGAGTTTCATGAAGACATTGAATCCTAATTCGGCCAGTAACAGAGTCAAAGAAGCATAATATGCAAAATGGTCAGAATGCTACGATTTAAATAGACTTGTGAATTTGCAAAGTGGATAACCAAGCACCTTCGTTCATTTAAGAAACGATGAGTGAAGCTAATCAAGCGTCTTCTCAGAATACAGAACATTATGATGGGTGGAGAAGTAATTTTCAATGAAGTTTTAAGATATTCAACGTCCATGCTTGACCAGAAAATGAGGTACCCTTTTCAATAAAGTTCTGAAGCATCAAGTACTGTAATATAAGAATATAAAAGCTTCAGAAACTCTAATACAAGAAAGAGAAGAAAAGCGTGAATAAAGACAAAAGTACAAAAGCGGCAACAGCAAAAACACTGAAGATTGAAGTCAAGCGTCTGCTGCCGACAATCTAGCGTCAGAAACGTCGTATTTTGAGGTACGCTCATCCTAATGAAGTGATCTTGGTTTTGTTAGAAAGATAAGAGAAATATCTACATGTTTCATGAAGAAGCCGAGATCTGTATCAATCTCTATCGGAGTAAAATTCTTTCTTCCAGCTTGAGATGTGATACTATTCGAGACAATCAGAACATGTAACCGTCTGCTGGCAATTTGTGGAGCTTTGGTTGTTCTAAAGTATCGATCTTGGTATCGTTGGAAGTTTCAAAGAAATATCTGCAACTCTCGTGAAGAGCTCAAGAGAGAAATCGATCTCTATCTTTGTCAAAATGCATTTGTAAGTTGGTGACGTGATGTCGTTCCTGACTGTCACACCTTTGTTGCATCTGATGGCCATATATTGAGTTGATGGTGTTCGAATTGGATGAAACCCATGTCTCATTAAAGCTAATATCCATATAAACAAGTTTCATGAAGACATCGAATCGTAATTCGGCCAGTAACAGGGTCAAAGAAGCATAATACGGTAAATGGTCCAAATGCAATGAGTTAAATAGCCTTGTGAATGTTCCAAGTGGATAACCAAGCGCTTAGCTCTTTTAAGAAGCGTCCAGTGAAGCTAATCAAGCGTCGACTCAGAATACAGACCATTATGATGGGTGGAGAAGTAAATTTGAATCGAAGTATTAAGATATCCGAAGACCAAGCTTGACCAGAAAATGAGGTACCCTTTTCAATAAAGTTCTAAAGCATCAAGTACTTTAATAAAAGATCACAATACCTTCAGCAACTCTAATAGAAGAAAGAGATAAAAAGCATGAAGAAAGACATAAGTACAAAAGCTACAACTGCAAAAAGACTGAAGATTGAAGTCAAGCGTCTGTTGCCGATAATCAAGGGTCCAAAACGTCGTATTTTGAGATATGCTCGTCCTAATGAAGTAATCTTTGTTTTTTTAGAATGATAAGAGAAATATCTACCTATGTCATGCAGAAGTCGAGATCTGAATCAATCTCTATCGGAGTGAAATTCCTTCTTCAAGCCTGAGGTGTGATACTGTTCGTGACAATTCGAATATGCAACCTTCTGCTGACAATTTCTGGAGCTTTAGGTTTTCAACAGCATCGATCTTGGTATCGTTGGAAGGCTCAGCGAAATTCTGCAAATCTCGTGAAGAGGTCAAGAGCGAAATCGATCTCTATCTTTGTTAACATGCATCCGTAAGTTGGTGACGTGATGCCGTTCCTGACTGTCATACCTTTGCAGCGTCTGATGCCATATACTAAGCTGATGGTGTTCGAATGGGATGAAACCATTGTCTCATTAAAGCTAATATCCATATAAACAAGTTTCATGAAGACATCGAATCGTAATTCGGCCAGTAACATGGTCAAAAGAAGCATAATACGCTAAATGGTCAGAATGCTACGAGTTAAATAGCCTTGTGAATGTGCCAAGTGGATAACCAAGCGCCTTAGCTCTTTTAAGAAGCGTCCAGTGAAGCTAATCAATCGTCTACTCAGAATACAGAACATTATGATGGGTGGAGAAGTAATTTTGAAAGAAGTATTAAGATATTCAAAGTCCAAGCTTGACCAGAAAATGAGGTACCATTTTCAATAAAGTTCTGAAGCATCAAGTACTGTAATAGAAAAGGACAAAAGCTTCAGCAACTCTAATTGAAGAAAGAGAAAAAAAGCGTGAATAAAGACAAAAGTAAAAAAGCTGCAAAAGCAAAAACACTAAAGATTGAAGTCAAGCGTCTACTGTTGATAATCAAGCGTCCGAAACGTCGTATTTTGAGGTATGCTCGTCCTAATGAAGTGATCTTCGTTTTGTTAGAAAGATAAGAGAAGTACCGTGTGATACTGTTCGTGACAATCAGAACAAACAACCGTCTGCTGACAATTTCTGGAGCTTTGGGTGTCCAAAAGTATCGATCTTGGTATCTTTGGAAGGCTCAAATAAATATCTGCAACTCTCGTGAAGAGGTCAAGAGCGAAATCGATCTCTATCATTGTTAAAATGAATCCGTAAGTTGGTGACGTGATGCCGTTCCTGACTGTCATACCTTTGTAGCGTCTGATGGACATATATTGAGCTGATGGTGTTCGAATTGGATGAAATCGATGTCTCATTAAAGCAAATATCCATATAAACAAGTTTCATGAAGACATCGGATCCTAATTCGGCCAGTAACAGGGTCAAAGAAGCACAATACGCAAAATGGTCAGAATGCTACGAGTTAAACAGACTTGTGAATGTGCAAAGTGGATAACCAAGTGCCTTCCCTCATTTAAGAAGCGTCCAGTGAAGCTAATCAAGCGTCTTCTCAGAATACAGAACATTATGATGGGTGGAGAAGTAATTTTGAATGAAGTTTTAAGATATTCAACGTCCAAGCTTGACCAAAAAACGAGGTACCCTTTTCCATAAAGTTCTGAAGCATCAAGTACTGTAATATACGAATATAAAATCTTCAGCAGCTCTAATAGAAGAAAGAGAAGAAAAGCGTGAATACAGACAAAAGTACAAAAGCGGCAACAGCAAAAACACTGAAGATTCAAGTCAAGCGTTTGCTGCCGATAATCTAGCGTCCGAAACATCGTATTTTGAGGTATGCTAGTCCTAATGAAGTGATCTTGGTTTTGTTAGAAAGATAAGAGAAATATCTACATGTTTCCTGAAGAAGCCGAGATCTGTATCAATCTCTGTCGGAGTGAAATTCCTTCTTCCAGCTTGAGATGTGATACTGTTCGAGACAATCAGAACATGTAACCGTCTGCTGACAATTTCTGTAGCTTTTGTTGCTCAAAAGTATCGATCTTGGTATTGTTGGAAGTCTCAAAGAAACATCTGCAACTCTCGTGAAGAGCTCAAGAGCGAAATCGATCTCTATCTTTGTCAAAATGCATTCGTAAGTTAGTGACGTGATGCCGTTCCTAACTGTCACACCTTTGTAGCGTCTGATGGCCATATATTGAGCTGATGTTGTTCGAATTGGATGAAACCCGTGTCCCATTAAAGCTAATATCCATATAAACAAGTTTCATGAAGACATCGAATCCTAATTCGGCCAGTAACAGGGTCAAAGAAGCATAATACGCAAAATGGTCAGAATGATATGAGTTAAACAGACTTGTGAATGTGCAAAGTGGATAACCAAGTGCCTTCGCTCATTTAAGAAGCGTTGAGTGAAGCTAATCAAGCGTCTTCTCAAAATACAGAACATTATGATGGGTGGAGAAGTAATTTTGAATGAAGTTTTAAGATATTCAACGTCCAAGCTTGACCAGAAAATGAGGTACCCTTTTCAATAAAGTTCTGAAGCATCAAGTACTGTAATAGAAGAAGGTAAAACCTTCAGCAACTCCAATAGAAGAAAGAGAAAAAAAGCGTGAATAAAGACATAAGTACAAAAGCTGCAACAGCAAAAAGACTGAAGATTGAAGTCATGCGTCTGCTGCCGATAATCAAGGGCCCAAAACGTGGTATTTTAAGGTATGCTCGTCCTAATGAGGTAATCTTGGTTTTTTTAGAAAGATAAGAGAAATACCTACCTGTTTCATGCAGAAGTCGAGATCTGAATCAATCTCTATAGGAGTGAAATTCCTTCTTCAAGCATGAGGTGTGATACTGTTCGTGACAATTCGAATATGCAACCTTCTGCTGGCTATTTCGGTATCGATCTTGGTATCATTTGAAGGCTCAAAGAAATATTTGCAAATCTCATGAAGAGGTCAAGGGCGAAATCGATCTCCATCTTTGTCAACATGCATCCGTAAGTTGGTGACGTGATGCTGTCCCTGACTGTGATACCTTGGTAGCTTCAGATGCCATATAGTGAGCTGATGGAGTTCAAATTGGATGAAACTGGTGTCTCATTAAAGCTAATATCCATATAAACAAGTTTCATGAAGACATCGAATCCTAATACGGCCAGTAACATGGTCAAAGAAGCATAATACGCTAACTGGTCAGAATGCTACGAGTAAAATAGCCTTGTGAATGTGCCAAGTGGATAACCAACCGCCTTAGCTCTTTTAGGAAGCGTCCAACGAAGCTAATCAATCGTCTACTCAGAATACAGAACATTATGAAGGGTCGAGAAGTAATTTTGAAAGAAATATTTAGATATTCAAAGTCCAAGCTGGAACAGAAAATGAGATACCATTTTCAATAAAGTTCTGAAGCATCAAGCACTGTAATAGAAAAGGACAAAAGCTTCAGCAACTCTAATAGAAGAAAGAAAAAAAGCGTGAATAAAGACCAAACTTAAAAAGCTGCAAAAGCAAAAACACTGAAGATTGAAGTCATGCGTCTATTGCCGATAATCAAGCGTCTGAAACGTCGTATTTGGAGGTATGCTCGTCCTAATGAAGTGATCCTGGTTTTGTTAGAAAGATAAGAGAAGTATCGTATGATACTGTTCGTGAATCTGCAGACAATTTCTGGAGCTTTGGATGTTCAAAAGTATCGATCTTGGTATCTTTGGAAGGCTCAAATAAATATCTGCAACTCTCATGAAGAGGTCAAGAGCGAAATCGATCTCTATCTTTGTCAAAATGCATCCGTAAGTTGGTGACGTGATGCCGTTCCTGACTGTCATACCTTTGTAGCATCTGATGGCCATATATTGAGCTGATGGTGTTCGAATTGGATGAAATCGGTGTCTCATCGAAGCTAATATCCAAATAAACAAGTTTCATGAAGACATCGAATCCTAATTCCGCCAGTAGCAGGGTCAAAGAAGCATAATACGCAAAATGGTCAGAATGCTACGAGTTAAACAGACTTGTGAATGTGCAAAGTGGACAACCAAGCGCCTTTCCTCATTTAAGAAGTGTCGAGTGGAGCTAATCAAGCATCTTCTCAGAATACAGAACATTATGATGGGTGGAGAAGTAATTTTGTATGAAGTTTTAAGATATTTAACGTCCAAGCTTGACCAGAAAATGAGGTACCCTTTCCAATAAAGTTCTGAAGCATCAAGTACAGTAATATAAGAATATAAAAGCTTCAACAACTCTAACAGAAGAAAGAGAAGAAAAGCGTGAATAAAGACAAAAGTACAAAAGCGGCAACAGCAAAAACACCGAAGATTGAAGTCAAGCGTCTGCTACCGATAATCTAGCATTCGAAACGTTGTATTTTGAGGTACACTCGTCCAAATGAAGTGATCTTGGTTTTGTTGGAAAGATGAGAGAAATACCTACATGTTTCCTGAAGAAGCTGAGATCTGTATCATAATTCGGCCAGTAACAGGGTCAAAGAAGCATAATACGCAAAATGGTTAGAATGATATGAGTTAAACAGACTTGTGAATGTGCAAAGTGGATAACCAAGTGCCTTCGCTCATTTAAGAAGCGTTGAGTGAAGCTAATCAAGCGTCTTCTCAGAATACAGAACATTATGACGGGTGGAGAAGTAACTTTGAAAGAAGTTTTAAGATATTCAACGTCCAAGCTTGACCAGAAAATGAGGTACCCTTTTCAATAAAGTTCTGAAGCATCAAGTACTATAATAGAAGAAGGGAAAACCTTCAGCAACTCCAATAGAAGAAAGAGAAAAAAAAAAGCATGAATAAAGACATAAGTACAAAAGCTGCAACAGCAAAAAGACAGAAGATTGAAGTCATGCGTCTGCTGCCGATAATCAAGGGTCCAAAACGTGGTATTTTGAGGTGTGCTCGTCCTAATGAAGTAATCTTGGTTTTCTTAGAAAGATAAGAGAAATACCTACCTGTTTCATGCAGAAGTCGAGATCTGAATCAATCTCTATCTGAGTGAAATTCCTTCTTCAAGCATGAGGTGTGATACTGTTCGTGACAATTCGAATACGCAACCTTATGCTGGCAATTTCGGGAGGTTTAGGTTTTCCAAAGAATCGATCTTGGTATCGTTGGAAGGCTCAAAGAAATATCTGCAACTTCATGAAGAGGTCGGGAGAGAAATCGATCTCTATCTTTGTCAACATGCATCCGTAGGTTGGTGACGTGATGCTGTCGCTGACTGTGATACCTTTGTAGCGTCTGATGCCATATAGTGAGCTGATGGAGTTCAAATTGGATGAAACCGGTGTCTCATTAAAGCTAATATCCATATAAACAAGTTTCATGAAGACATCGAATCCTAATTCGGCCAGTAACATGGTCAAAGAAGCATAATATGCAAAATGGTCAGAATGCTACGAGTAAAATAGCCTTGTGAATATGCCAAGTGGATAACCAAGCTCCTTAGCACTTTTAAGAAGCGTCCAGTGAAGCTAATCAGTCGTCTACTCAGAATACAGAACATTGTGAAGGGTGGGGAAGTAATTTTGAAAGAAATATTAAGATATTCAAAGTCCAAGATGGAACAAAAAATGAGATAAAATTTTCATTAAAGTTCTGAAGCATCAAGCACTGTAATAGAAAAGGACAAAAGCTTCAGCAACACTAATAGAAGAAAGAAAAAAAGCGTGAATAAATACAAAAGTTAAAAAGCTGCAAAAGCAAAAACACTGAAGATTGATGTCATGCGTCTACTGCCGATAATCAAGCGTCCGAAACGTCGTATTTTGAGGTATGCTCGTCCTAATGAAGTGATCTTGGTTTTGTTAGAAAGATAAAAGATGTACCGTGTGATACTATTCGTGAATCTTCTGACAATTTTTGGAGCTTTGGATGTTCAAAAGTATGATCTCGGTATCTCTGGAAGGCTCAAATAAATATCTGCAACTCTCGTGAATAGGTCAAGAGCGAAATCGATCTCTATCTTTGTCAAAATGCATCCGTAAGTAGGTGACGTGATGCCGTTCCTAACTGTCATACCTTTGTAGCGTCTGATGGCCATATATTGAGCTGATGGTGTTCGAATTGGATGAAATCGGTGTCTGATCGAAGCTAATATCCAAATAGACAAGTTTCATGAAGACATCGAATCCTAATTCCGCCAGTAGCAGGGTCAAAGAAGCATAATACGCAAAATGGTCAGAATGCTACGAGTTAAATAGACTTGTGAATGTGCAAAGTGGACAACCAAGCGCCTTTCCTCATTTAAGAAGTGTCAAGTGAAACTAATCAAGCATCTTCTCAGAATACAGAACATTATTATGGGTGGAGAAGTAATTTTGAAAGAAGTTTTAAGATATTTAACGTCCAAGCTTGACCAGAAAATGAGGTACCCTTTTCAATAAAGTTCTGAAGCATCAAGTACAGTAATATAAGAATATAAAAGCTTCAACAACTCTAATAGAAGAAAGAGAAGAAAAGCGTGAATAAAGACAAAAGTACAAAAGCGGCAACAGCAAAAACACTGAAGATTGAAGTCAAGCGTCTGCTGCCGATAATTTAGCGTTCGAAACGTTGTATTTTGAGGTACGCGCGTCCAAATGAAGTGATCTTGGTTTTGTTGGAAAGATGAGAGAAATACCTACATGTTTCTTGAAGAAGCTGAGATCTGTATCAACGTCTATCGGAGTGAAATTCCTTCTTCCAGCTTGAGATGTGAAACTGTTCGAGATAATCAGAACATGTAACCGTCTGCTGACAATTTCTGGCGCTTTGGTTGTTCAAAAGTAGCAATCTTGGTATCGTTGGAAGTCTCAAAGAAATATCCGCAACTCTCATGAAGAGCTCAAGAGCGAAATCGATCTCTGTCTTTGTAAAAATGCATTCGTAAGTTAGTGACGTGATGCAGTTCCTGACTGTCATACCATTGTAGCGTCCGATGGCCATATATTGAGCTAATGGTGTTTGAATTGTATGACACCAGTGTCTCATTAAAGCTAATATCCATATAAACAAGTTTCATGAAGACATCGAATCCTAATTCGGCCTGTAACAGGGTCAAGAAGCATAAGACGCAAAATGGTCAGAATGCTACGAGTTAAACAGACTTGTGAATGTGCAAAGTGGATAACCAAGTGCCTTCGCTCATTTAAGAAGCGTCGAGGGAAGCTAATCAAGCGTCTTCTCAAAATACAGAACATTATGATGGGTGGAGAAGTAATTTTGAATGAAGTTTTAAGATACTCAACGTCCAAGCTTAACCAGAAAATGAGGTACCCTTTTCAGTAAAGTTCTGTAGCATCAAGTACTGTAATATAAGAATATAAAAGCTTCAGCCACTCAAATAGATGGAAGATAAGAAAAGCGTGAATAAAGACAAAAGTACAAAAGCGACAACAGCAAAAACACTGAAGATTGAAGTCAAGCGTCTGCTGCCGATAATCTAGCATCCGAAACGTCGTATTTTGAAGTACGCTCGTCCTAATGAAGTGATCTTGGTTTTGTTACAAAGATAAGAGAAATAACTACATGTTTCGTGAAGAAGCCGAGATCTGTATCAATTTCTATCGGAGTGAAATTCCTTCTTCAAGCTTGAGATGTGATACTGTTCGTGAGAATCAGAACATGCAACCGTCTGCTGACAATTTCTGGAGCTTTGGGTGTTCAAAATTATCGATCTTGGTATCATTGGAGGGCTCAAAGAAATATCTGCAACTCTCGTGAGGAGGTCAAGAGCGAAATCGATCTCTATCTTTGTCAAAATGCATCCGTAAGTCGGTGACGTGATGTCGTTCCTGACTGTCATACCTTTGTTGCGTATGATGGCCATATATTGAGCTGATGGTGTTCGAATTGTATGAAGCCGGTGTTTTATTAAAGCTAATATCCATATAAACAAGTTTCATGAAGACATCGAATCCTAAATCGGCCAGTAACAGGGTCAAAGAAGCATAATACGCAAAATTGTCAGAATGCTACGAGTTAAACAGACTTGTGAATGTGCAAAGTGGATAACCAAGCGCCTTCCCTCATTTAAGAAGCGTCCAGTGAAGCTAATCAAGCGTCTTCTCAGAATACAGAACATTATGATGGGTGGAGAAGTAATTTTGAATGAAGTTTTAAGATATTCAACGTCCAAGCTTGACCAAAAAACGAGGTACCCTTTTCCATAAAGTTCTGAAGCATCAAGTACTGTAATATACGAATATAAAATCTTCAGCAACTCTAATAGAAGAAAGAGAAGAAAAGCATGAATAAAGACAAAAGTACAAAAGCGGCAACAGCAAAAACACTGAAGATTGAAGTCAAGCGTCTGCTGCCGATAATCTAGCGTCCGAAACGTCGTATTTTGAAGTACGCTCGTCCTAATGAAGTGATCTTGGTTTTGTTACAAAGATAAGAGAAATAACTACATGTTTCGTGAAGAAGCCGAGATCTGTATCAATTTCTATCGGAGTGAAATTCCTTCTTCAAGCTTGAGATGTGATACTGTTTGTGAGAATCAGAACATGCAACCGTCTGCTGACAATTTCTGGAGCTTTGGGTGTTCAAAATTATCGATCTTGGTATCATTGGAGGGCTCAAAGAAATATCTGCAACTCTCGTGAGGAGGTCAAGAGCGAAATCGATCTCTATCTTTGTCAAAATGCATCCGTAAGTCGGTGACGTGATGTCGTTCCTGACTGTCATACCTTTGTTGCGTATGATGGCCATATATTGAGCTGATGGTGTTCGAATTGTATGAAGCCGGTGTTTTATTAAAGCTAATATCCATATAAACAAGTTTCATGAAGACATCGAATCCTAAATCGGCCAGTAACAGGGTCAAAGAAGCATAATACGCAAAATGGTCAGAATGCTACGAGTTAAACAGACTTGTGAATGTGCAAAGTGGATAGCCAAGCGCCTTCCCTCATTTAAGAAGCGTCCAGTGAAGCTAATCAAGCGTCTTCTCAGAATACAGAACATTATGATGGGTGGAGAAGTAATTTTGAATGAAGTTTTAAGATATTCAACGTCCAAGCTTGACCAAAAAACGAGGTACCCTTTTCCATAAAGTTCTGAAGCATCAAGTACTGTAATATACGAATATAAAATCTTCAGCAACTCTAATAGAAGAAAGAGAAGAAAAGCATGAATAAAGACAAAAGTACAAAAGCGGCAACAGCAAAAACACTGAAGATTGAAGTCAAGCGTCTGCTGCCGATAATCTAGCGTCCGAAACGTCGTATTTTGAAGTACGCTCGTCCTAATGAAGTGATCTTGGTTTTGTTACAAAGATAAGAGAAATAACTACATGTTTCGTGAAGAAGCCGAGATCTGTATCAATTTCTATCGGAGTGAAATTCCTTCTTCAAGCTTGAGATGTGATACTGTTTGTGAGAATCAGAACATGCAACCGTCTGCTGACAATTTCTGGAGCTTTGGGTGTTCAAAATTATCGATCTTGGTATCATTGGAGGGCTCAAAGAAATATCTGCAACTCTCGTGAGGAGGTCAAGAGCGAAATCGATCTCTATCTTTGTCAAAATGCATCCGTAAGTCGGTGACGTGATGTCGTTCCTGACTGTCATACCTTTGTTGCGTATGATGGCCATATATTGAGCTGATGGTGTTCGAATTGTATGAAGCCGGTGTTTTATTAAAGCTAATATCCATATAAACAAGTTTCATGAAGACATCGAATCCTAAATCGGCCAGTAACAGGGTCAAAGAAGCATAATATGCAAAATGGTCAGAATGCTACGAGTTAAACAGACTTGTGAATGTGCAAAGTGGATAGCCAAGCGCCTTCCCTCATTTAAGAAGCGTCCAGTGAAGCTAATCAAGCGTCTTCTCAGAATACAGAACATTATGATGGGTGGAGAAGTAATTTTGAATGAAGTTTTAAGATATTCAACGTCCAAGCTTGACCAAAAAACGAGGTACCCTTTTCCATAAAGTTCTGAAGCATCAAGTACTGTAATATACGAATATAAAATCTTCAGCAACTCTAATAGAAGAAAGAGAAGAAAAGCGTGAATACAGACAAAAGTACAAAAGCGGCAACAGCAAAAACACTGAAGATTCAAGTCAAGCGTTTGCTGCCGATAATCTAGCGTCCGAAACATCGTATTTTGAGGTATGCTAGTCCTAATGAAGTGATCTTGGTTTTGTTAGAAAGATAAGAGAAATATCTACATGTTTCCTGAAGAAGCCGAGATCTGTATCAATCTCTGTCGGAGTGAAATTCCTTCTTCCAGCTTGAGATGTGATACTGTTCGTGACAATCAGAACATGTAACCGTCTGCTGACAATTTCTGTAGCTTTTGTTGCTCAAAAGTATCGATCTTGGTATTGTTGGAAGTCTCAAAGAAACATCTGCAACTCTCGTGAAGAGCTCAAGAGCGAAATCGATCTCTATCTTTGTCAAAATGCATTCGTAAGTTGGTGACGTGACGCCGTTCCTAACTGTCACACCTTTGTAGCGTCTGATGGCCATATACTGAGCTGATGTTGTTCGAATTGGATGAAACCCGTGTCCCATTAAAGCTAATATCCATATAAACAAGTTTCATGAAGACATCGAATCCTAATTCGGCCAGTAACAGGGTCAAAGAAGCATAATACGCAAAATGGTCAGAATGATATGAGTTAAACAGACTTGTGAATGTGCAAAGTGGATAACCAAGTGCCTTCGCTCATTTAAGAAGCATTGAGTGAAGCTAATCAAGCGTCTTCTCAAAATACAGAACATTATGATGGGTGGAGAAGTAATTTTGAACGAAG
The DNA here is from genome assembly GCA_039655645.1 of Ammopiptanthus mongolicus. Taxonomy (NCBI): domain Eukaryota; kingdom Viridiplantae; phylum Streptophyta; class Magnoliopsida; order Fabales; family Fabaceae; genus Ammopiptanthus; species Ammopiptanthus mongolicus. The sequence continues at coordinate 40,026,264 of CM077343.1, read as the reverse complement.
TTTTAAGATATTCAACGTCCAAGCTTGACCAGAAAATGAGGTACCCTTTTCAATAAAGTTCTGAAGCATCAAGTACTGTAATAGAAGAAGGTAAAACCTTCAGCAACTCCAATAGAAGAAAGAGAAAAAAAGCGTGAATAAAGACATAAGTACAAAAGCTGCAACAGCAAAAAGACTGAAGATTGAAGTCATGCGTCTGCTGCCGATAATCAAGGGTCCAAAACGTGGTATTTTGAGGTATGCTCGTCCTAATGAAGTAATCTTGGTTTTTTTAGAAATATAAGAGAAATACCTACCTGTTTCATGTAGAAGTCGAGATCTGAATCAATCTCTATAGGAGTGAAATTCCTTCTTCAAGCATGAGGTGTGATACTGTTCGTGACAATTCCAATATGCAACCTTCTGCTGGCTATTTCGGTATCGATCTTGGTATCATTGGAAGGCTCAAAGAAATATCTGCAAATCTCATGAAGAGGTCAAGGGCGAAATCGATCTCCATCTTTGTCAACATGCATCCGTAAGTTGGTGACATGATGCTGTCCCTGACTGTGATACCTTCGTAGCTTCTGATGCCATATAATGAGCTGATGGAGTTCAAATTGGATGAAACTGGTGTCTCATTAAAGCTAATATCCATATAAACAAGTTTCATGAAGACATCGAATCCTAATATGGCCAGTAACATGGTCAAAGAAGCATAATACGCTAACAGGTCAGAATGCTACGAGTAAAATAGCCTTGTGAATGTGCCAAGTGGATAACCAACCGCCTTAGCTCTTTTAGGAAGCGTCCAATGAAGCTAATCAATCGTCTACTCAGAATACAGAACATTATGAAGGGTGGAGAAGTAATTTTGAAAGAAATATTTAGATATTCAAAGTCCAAGCTGGAACAGAAAATGAGATACCATTTTCAATAAAGTTCTGAAGCATCAAGCACTGTAATAGAAAAGGACAAAAGCTTTAGCAACTCTAATAGAAGAAAGAAAAAAAGCGTGAATAAAGACCAAACTTAAAAAGCTGCAAAAGCAAAAACACTGAAGATTGAAGTCATGCGTCTATTGCCGATAATCAAGCGTCCGAAACGTCGTATTTCGCGGTATGCTCGTCCTAATGAAGTGATCCTGGTTTTGTTAGAAATATAAGAGAAGTATCGAATGATACTGTTCGTGAATCTGCAGACAATTTCTGGAGCTTTGGATGTTCAAAAGTATCGATCTTGGTATCTTTGGAAAGCTCAAATAAATATCTGCAACTCTCGTGAAGAGGTCAAGAGCGAAATCGATCTCTATCTTTGTCAAAATGCATCCGTAAGTTGGTGATGTGATGTCGTTCCTGACTGTCATACCTTTGTAACATCTGATGGCCATATATTGAGCTGATGGTGTTTGAATTGGATGAAATCGGTGTCTCATCAAAGCTAATATCCAAATAAACATGTTTCATGAAGACATCGAATCCTAATTCCGCCGGTAGCAGGGTCAAAGAAGCATAATACGCAAAATGGTCAGAATGCTACGAGTTAAACAGACTTGTGAATGTGCAAAGTGGACAACCAAGCGCCTTTCCTCATTTAAGAAGTGTCGAGTGGAGCTAATCAAGCATCATCTCAGAATACAGAACATTATGATGGGTGGAGAAGTAATTTTGTATGAAGTTTTAAGATATTTAACGTCCAAGCTTGACCAGAAAATGAGGTACCCTTTCCAACAAAGTTCTGAAGCATCAAGTACAGTAATATAAGAATATAAAAGCTTCTACAACTCTAATAGAAGAAAGAGAAGAAAAGCGTGAATAAAGACAAAAGTACAAAAGCGGCAACAGCAAAAACACCGAAGATTGAAGTCAAGCGTCTGCTACCGATAATCTAGCGTTCGAAACGTTGTATTTTGAGGTAAGCTCGTCCAAATGAAGTGATATTGGTTTTGTTGGAAAGATGAGAGAAATACCTACATGTTTCCTGAAGAAGCTGAGATTTGTATCATTGTCTATCGGAGTGAAATTCCTTCTTCCAGCTTGAGATGTGATACTGTTCGAGACAATCAGAACATGTAACCGTCTACTGACAATTTCTGGCGCTTTGGTTGTTCAAAAGTAGCAATCTTGGTATCGTTGGAAGTCTCAAAGAAATATCCGCAACTCTCGTGAAGAGCTCAAGAGCGAAATCGATCTCTGTCTTTGTCAAAATGTATTCGTAAGTTAGTGACGTGATGCTGTTCCTGACTGTCATACCATTGTAGCGTCCGATGGCCATTTATTGAGCTAATGGTGTTTGAATTGTATAAAACCAGTGTCTCATTAAAGCTAATATCCATATAAACAAGTTTCATGAAGACATCGAATCCTAATTCGGCCTGTAACAGGGTCATAGAAGCATAATACGCAAAATGGTCAGAATGCTACGAGTTAAACAGACTTGTGAATGTGCAAAGTGGATAACCAAGTGCCTTCGCTCATTTAAGAAGCGTCGAGGGAATCTAATCAAGCGTCTTCTCAGAATACAGAACATTATGATGGGTGGAGAAGTAATTTGAATGAAGTTTTAAGATATTCAACGTCCAAGCCTAACCAGAAAATGAGGTACCCTTTTCAATAAAGTTCTGTAGCATCAAGTACTGTAATATAAGAATATAAAAGCTTCAGCAACTCAAATAGATGGAAGAGAAGAAAAGCGTGAATAAAGACAAAAGTACAAAAGCGGCAACAGCAAAAACACTGAAGATTGAAGTCAAGCGTCTGCTGCCGATAATCTAGCATCCGAAACGTCGTATTTTGAAGTATGATCGTCCTAATGAAGTGATCTTGGTTTTGTTACAAAGATAAGAGAAATAACTACATGTTTCGGGAAGAAGCCGAGATCTGTATCAATTTCTATCGGAGTGAAATTCCTTCTTCAAGCTTGAGATGTGATACTGTTCGTGAGAATCAGAACATGCAACCGTCTGCTGACAATTTCTGGAGCTTTGGGTGTTCAAAATTATCGATCTTGGTATCGTTGGAGGGCTCAAAGAAATATCTGCAACTCTCGTGAAGAGGTCAAGAGCGAAATCGATCTCTATCTTTGTCAAAATGCATCCGTAAGTCGGTGACGTGATGTCGTTCCTGACTGTGATACCTTTGTTGCGTCTGATGGCCATATATTGAGCTGATGGTGTTCGAATTGGATGAAACCGATGATTTGTTAAAGCTAATATCCATATAAAAAAGTTTCATGAAGACATCGAATCCTAATTCGGCCAGTAACAGGGTAAAAGAAGCATAATAAGCAAAATGGTCAGAATGCTACGAGTTAAACAGACTTGTGAATGTGCAAAGTTGATAACCTAGTGCCTTCGCTCATTTAAGAAGCATTGAGTGAAGCTAATCAAGCGTCTTCTCAGAATACAGAACATTATGACGGGTGGAGAAGTAACTTTGAAAGAAGTTTTAAGATATTCAACGTCCAAGCTTGACCAGAAAATGAGGTACCCTTTTCAATAAAGTTCTGAAGCATCAAGTACTATAATAGAAGAAGGGAAAACCTTCAGCAACTCCAATAGAAGAAAGAGAAAAAAAAAGCGTGAATAAAGACATAAGTACAAAAGCTGCAACAGCAAAAAGACAGAAGATTGAAGTCATGCGTCTGCTGCCGATAATCAAGGGTCCAAAACGTGGTATTTTGAGGTGTGCTCCTCCTAATGAAGTAATCTTGGTTTTCTTAGAAAGATAAGAGAAATACCTACCTGTTTCATGCAGAAGTCGAGATCTGAATCAATCTCTATCTGAGTGAAATTCCTTCTTCAAGCATGAGGTGTGATACTGTTCGTGACAATTCGAATACGCAACCTTATGCTGGCAATTTCGGGAGGTTTAGGTTTTCAAAAGAATCGATCTTGGTATCGTTGGAAGACTCAAAGAAATATCTGCAACTTCATGAAGAGGTCAGGAGAGAAATCAGTCTCTATCTTTGTCAACATGTATCCGTAGGTTGGTGACGTGATGCTGTCCCTGACTGTGATACCTTTGTAGCGTCTGATGCCATATAGTGAGCTGATGGAGTTCAAATTGGATGAAACCGGTGTCTCATTAAAGCTAATATCCATATAAACAAGTTTCACGAAGACATCGAATCCTAATTCGGCTAGTAACATGGTCAAAGAAGCGTAATATGCTAAATGGTCAGAATGCTACGAGTAAAATAGCCTTGTGAATATGCCAAGTGGATAACCAAGCTCCTTAGCACTTTTAAGAAGCGGCCAATGAAGCTAATCAGTCGTCTACTCAGAATACAGAACATTATGAAGGGTGGGGAAGTAATTTTGAAAGAAATATTAAGATATTCAAAGTCCAAGATGGAACATAAAATGAGATACCATTTTCATTAAAGTTCTGAAGCATCGAGCACTGTAATAGAAAAGGACAAAAGCTTCAGCAACACTAATAGAAGAAAGAAAAAAAGCCTGAATAAATACAAAAGTTAAAAAGCTGCAAAAGCAAAAACACTGAAGATTGATGTCATGCGTCTACTGCCGATAATCAAGCGTCCGAAACGTCGTATTTTGAGGTATGCTCGTCCTAATGAAGTGATCTTGGTTTTGTTAGAAAGATAAAAGATGTACCGTGTGATACTGTTCGTGAATCTTCTGACAATTTTTGGAGCTTTGGATGTTCAAAAGTATGATCTCGGTATCTCTGGAAGGCTCAAATAAATATCTGCAACTCTCGTGAATAGGTCAAGAGCGAAATCGATCTCTATCTTTGTCAAAATGCATCCGTAAGTAGGTGACGTGATGCCGTTCCTGACTGTCATACCTTTGTAGTGTCTGATGGCCATATATTGAGCTGATGGTGTTCGAATTGGATGAAATCGGTGTCTCATCGAAGCTAATATCCAAATAAACAAGTTTCATAAAGACATCGAATCCTAATTCCGCCAGTAGCAGGGTCAAAGAAGCATAATACGCAAAATGGTCAGAATGCTACGAGTTAAATAGACTTGTGAATGTGCAAAGTGGACAACCAAGCGCCTTTCCTCATTTAAGAAGTGTCGAGTGAAACTAATCAAGCATCTTCTCAGAATACAGAACATTATTATGGGTGGAGAAGTAATTTTAAATGAAGTTTTAAGATATTTAACGTCCAAGCTTGACCAGAAAATGAGGTACCCTTTTCAATAAAGTTCTGAAGCATCAAATACAGTAATATAAGAATATAAAAGCTTCAACAACTCTAATAGAAGAAAGAGAAGAAAAGCGTGAATAAAGACAAAAGTACAAAAGTGGCAACAGCAAAAACACTGAAGATTGAAGTCAAGCGTCTGCTGCCGATAATTTAGCGTTCGAAATGTTGTATTTTGAGGTACGCTTGTCCAAATGAAGTGATCTTGGTTTTGTTGGAAAGATGAGAGAAATACCTACATGTTTCCTGAAGAAGCTGAGATCTGTATCAACGTCTATCGGAGTGAAATTCCTTCTTCAAGCTTGAGATGTGATACTGTTCGTGAGAATCAGAACATGCAACCGTCTGCTGACAATTTCTGGAGCTTTGGGTGTTCAAAATTATCGATCTTGGTATCATTGGAGGGCTCAAAGAAATATCTGCAACTCTCGTGAGGAGGTCAAGAGCAAAATCGATCTCTATCTTTGTCAAAATGCATCCGTAAGTCGGTGACGTGATGTCGTTCCTGACTGTCATACCTTTGTTGCGTATGATGGCCATATATTGAGCTGATGGTGTTCGAATTGTATGAAACCGGTGTTTTATTAAAGCTAATATCCATATAAACATGTTTCATGAAGACATCGAATCCTAAATCGGCCAGTAACAGGGTCAAAGAAGCATAATACGCAAAATGGTCAGAATGCTACAAGTTAAACAGACTTGTAGATGTGCAAAGTGGACAACCAAGCGCCTTTCCTCATTTAAGAAGTGTCGAGTGAATCTAATCAAGCATCTTCTCAGAATACAGAACATTATGATGGGTGGAGAAGTAATTTTGAATGAAGTTTTAAGATATTTAACGTCCAAGCTTGACCAGAAAATGAGGTACCCTTTTCAATAAAGTTCTGAAGCATCAAGTACAGTAACATAAGAATATAAAAGCTTCAACAACTCTAATAGAAGAAAGAGAAGAAAAGCATGAATAAAGATAAAAGTACAAAAGCGGCAACAGCAAAAACACTGAAGATTGAAGTCAAGCGTCTGCTGCCGATAATCTAGCATCCGAAACGCCGTATTTTGAGGTACGCTCGTCCTAACGAAGTGATCTTGGTTTTGTTGGAAAGATAAGAGAAATACCTACATGTTTCCTGAAGAAGCTGAGATCTGTATCAATGTCTATCGGAGTGAAATTCCTTCTTCCAGCTTGAGATGTGATACAGTTCGAGACAATCAGAACAAGTAACCGTCTGCTGACAATTTCTAGCGCTTTGGTTGTTCAAAAGTATCAATCTTGGTATCATTGGAAGTCTCAAAGAAATATCCGCAACTCTCGTGAAGAGCTTAAGAGCGAAATCGATCTCTGTCTTTGTCAAAATGCATTCGTAAGTTAGTGACGTGATGCTGTTCCTGACTGTCATACCTTTGTAGCATCCGATGGCCATATATTGAGCTAATGGTGTTTGAATTGTATGAAACCAGTGTCTCATTAAAGCTAATATCCATATAAACAAGTTTCATGAAGACATCGAATCCTAATTCGGCCCGTAACATGGTCAAAGAAGCATAATACTCAAAATGGTCAGAATGCTACGAGTTAAACAGACTTGTGATTGTGCAAAGTGGATAACCAAGTGCCTTCGCTCAATTAAGAAGCGTCGCGTGAAGCTAATCAAGCGTCTTCTCAGAATACAGAACATTATGATGGGTGGAGAAGCAATTTTGAATGAAGTTTTAAGATATTCAACGTCCAAGCTTAACCAGAAAATGAGGTACTCTTTTCAATAAAGTTCTGTAGCATCAAGTACTGTAATATAAGAATATAAAAGCTTCAGCAACTCTAATAGAAGAAAGAGAAGAAAAGCATGAATAAAGATAAAAGTACAAAAGCGGCAACAGCAAAAACACTGAAGATTGAAGTCAAGCGTCTGCTGCCGATAATCTAGCGTCCGAAACGTCGTATTTTGAGGTACGCTCGTCCTAATGAAGTGATCTTGGTTTTGATACAAAGATAAGAGAAATAACTACATGTTTCGTGAAGAAGCCGAGATCTGTATCAATTTCTATCGGAGTGAAATTCCTTCTTCAAGCTTGAGATGTGATACTGTTCGTGAGAATCAGAACATGCAACCGTCTGCTGACAATTTCAAGAGCTTTGGGTGTTCAAAATTATCGATCTTGGTATCGTTGGAGGGCTCAAAGAAATATCTGCAACTCTCGTGAAGAGGTCAAGAGCAAAATCGATCTCTATCTTTGTCAAAATGTTTCCGTAAGTCGGAGACGTGATGTCGTTCCTGACTGTCGTACCTTTGTTGCGTCTTATGGCCATATATTGAGCTGATGGTGTTCTATTTGGATGAAACCGGTGTCTTATTAAAGCTAATATCCATATAAACAAGTTTCATGAAGACATTGAATCCTAATTCGGCCAGTAACAGGGTCAAAGAAGCATAATAAGAAAAATGGTTAGAATGCTACGAGTTAAACAGACTTGTGAATGTGCAAAGTTGATAACCTAGTGCCTTCACTCATTTAAGAAGCGTTGAGTGAAGCTAATCAAGCGTCTTCTCAGAATACAGAACATTATGATGGGTGGAGAAGTAATTTTGAATGAAGTTTTAAGATATTCAACGTCCAAGCTTGACCAGAAAATGACGTACCCTTTTCAATAAAGTTCTGAAGCATCAAGTACTGTAATAGAAGAAGGGAAAACCTTCAGCAACTCCAATAGAAGAAAGAGAAAAAAAGCGTGAATAAAGACATAAATACAAAAGTTGCAACAGCAAAAGGACTGAAGATTGAAGTCATGCATCTGCTGCCGATAATCAAGGGTCCAAAACGTGGTATTTTGAGGTATGCTCGTCCTAATGAAGTAATCTTGGTTTTCTTAGAAAGATAAGAGAAATACCTACCTGTTTCATGCAGAAGTCGAGATCTGAATCAATCTCTATCTGAGTGAAATTCCTTCTTCAAGCATGAGGTATGATACTGTTCGTGACAATTCGAATACGCAACCTTATGCTGGCATTTTCGGGAGGTTTAGGTTTTCAAAAGTATCAATCTTGGTATCGTTGGAAGGCTCAAAGAAATATCTGCAACTCTCATGAAGAGGTCAGGAGCGAAATCGGTCTCTATCTTTGTCAACATGCATCCGTAAGAAGGTGATGTGATGCTGTCCCTGACTGTGATACCTTTGTAGCGTCTGATGCCATATAGTGAGCTGATGGAGTTCAAATTGGATGAAACCGGTGTCTCATTAAAGCTAATATCCATATAAACAAGTTTCATGAAGACATCGAATCCTAATTCGGCCAGTAACATGGTCAAAGAAGCGTAATACGCTAAATGGTCAGAATGCTACGAGTAAAATAGCCTTGTGAATATGCCAAGTGGATAACCAAGCGCGTTAGCTCTTTTAAGAAGAGTCCAGTGAAGCTAATCAATCGTCTACTCAGAATACAGAACATTATGAAGGGTGGAGAAGTAATTTTGAAAGAAATATTAAGATATTCAAAGTCCAAGATGGAACAGAAAATGAGATACCATTTTCAATAAAGTTCTGAAGCATCAAGCACTGTAATAGAAAAGGACAAAAGCTTCAGCAACTCTAATAGAAGAAAGAAAAAAAGCGTGAATATATACAAAAGTTAAAAAGCTGCAAAAGCAAAAACAATGAAGATTGAATTAATGCGTCTACTGCCGATAATCAAGCGTCCGAAACGTCGTATTTTGAGGTACGCTCGTCCTAATGAAGTGATCTTGGTTTTGATACAAAGATAAGAGAAATAACTACATGTTTCGTGAAGAAGCCGAGATCTGTATCAATTTCTATCGGAGTGAAATTCCTTCTTCAAGCTTGAGATGTGATACTGTTCGTGAGAATCAGAACATGCAACCGTCTGCTGACAATTTCAAGAGCTTTGGGTGTTCAAAATTATCGATCTTGGTATCGTTGGAGGGCTCAAAGAAATATCTGCAACTCTCGTGAAGAGGTCAAGAGCAAAATCGATCTCTATCTTTGTCAAAATGTATCCGTAAGTCGGAGACGTGATGTCGTTCCTGACTGTCGTACCTTTGTTGCGTCTTATGGCCATATATTGAGCTGATGGTGTTCTATTTGGATGAAACCGGTGTCTTATTAAAGCTAATATCCATATAAACAAGTTTCATGAAGACATTGAATCCTAATTCGGCCAGTAACAGGGTCAAAGAAGCATAATAAGAAAAATGGTTAGAATGCTACGAGTTAAACAGACTTGTGAATGTGCAAAGTTGATAACCTAGTGCCTTCACTCATTTAAGAAGCGTTGAGTGAAGCTAATCAAGCGTCTTCTCAGAATACAGAACATTATGATGGGTGGAGAAGTAATTTTGAATGAAGTTTTAAGATATTCAACGTCCAAGCTTGACCAGAAAATGACGTACCCTTTTCAATAAAGTTCTGAAGCATCAAGTACTGTAATAGAAGAAGGGAAAACCTTCAGCAACTCCAATAGAAGAAAGAGAAAAAAAGCGTGAATAAAGACATAAATACAAAAGTTGCAACAGCAAAAGGACTGAAGATTGAAGTCATGCATCTGCTGCCGATAATCAAGGGTCCAAAACGTGGTATTTTGAGGTATGCTCGTCCTAATGAAGTAATCTTGGTTTTCTTAGAAAGATAAGAGAAATACCTACCTGTTTCATGCAGAAGTCGAGATCTGAATCAATCTCTATCTGAGTGAAATTCCTTCTTCAAGCATGAGGTATGATACTGTTCGTGACAATTCGAATACGCAACCTTATGCTGGCATTTTCGGGAGGTTTAGGTTTTCAAAAGTATCAATCTTGGTATCGTTGGAAGGCTCAAAGAAATATCTGCAACTCTCATGAAGAGGTCAGGAGCGAAATCGGTCTCTATCTTTGTCAACATGCATCCGTAAGAAGGTGACGTGATGCTGTCCCTGACTGTGATACCTTTGTAGCGTCTGATGCCATATAGTGAGCTGATGGAGTTCAAATTGGATGAAACCGGTGTCTCATTAAAGCTAATATCCATATAAACAAGTTTCATGAAGACATCGAATCCTAATTCGGCCAGTAACATGGTCAAAGAAGCGTAATACGCTAAATGGTCAGAATGCTACGAGTAAAATAGCCTTGTGAATATGCCAAGTGGATAACCAAGCGCGTTAGCTCTTTTAAGAAGAGTCCAGTGAAGCTAATCAATCGTATACTCAGAATACAGAACATTATGAAGGGTGGAGAAGTAATTTTGAAAGAAATATTAAGATATTCAAAGTCCAAGATGGAACAGAAAATGAGATACCATTTTCAATAAAGTTCTGAAGCATCAAGCACTGTAATAGAAAAGGACAAAAGCTTCAGCAACTCTAATAGAAGAAAGAAAAAAAGCGTGAATATATACAAAAGTTAAAAAGCTGCAAAAGCAAAAACAATGAAGATTGAATTAATGCGTCTACTGCCGATAATCAAGCGTCCGAAACGTCGTATTTTGAGGTTTGCTCGTCCTAATGAAGTGATCTTGGTTTTCTTAGAAAGATAAGAGAAGTACCGTGTGATACTGTTCGTGACAATCAGAATATGCAATGGTCTGCTGACAATTTCTGGAGCTTTGGGTGTTCAAAAGTATCGATCTTGGTATCGTTGGAAGTCTCAAAGAAATATCTGCAACTCTCGTGAAGAGGTCAAGAGAGAAATGGATCTCTGTCTTTGTCAACATGCATCCTTAAGTTGGTGACGTGATGCCGTTCCTGACTGTCATACCTTTCTAGCGTCTGATGCCATATATTGAGCTGATGGTGTTCGAGTTGGATGAAATCGGTGTCTCACTAAAGCTAATAGCCATATAAACAAGTTTCATGAAGACATCGAATCCTAATTCGGCCAGTAACAGGGTCAAAGAAGCATAATACGCTAAATGGTCTGAATGCGATGAGTTAAATAGCCTTGTGAATGTGCCAAGTGGATAACCAAGCGCCTTAGCTATTTAATAAGCATCCAGTGAAGCTAATCAAGCGCTACTCAGAATACAGACCATTATGATGGGTGGAGAAGTAAATTTGAATCGAAGTTTTAAGATATTCAACGTCCAAGCTTGACCAGAAAATGAGGTACCTTTTCAATAAAGTTCTGAAGCATCATGTACTGTAAGATAAGAATATAAAAGCTTCAGCAACTCTAATAGAAGAAAGAGAAGAAAAGCGTGAATAAAAACAAAAGTACAAAAACGGCAATAGCAAAAACACTGAAGATTGAAGTCAAGCGTCTGCTGCCGATAATCTAGCGTCCGAAACATCGTATTTTTAGGTACGCTCGTCCGAATGAAGTGATCTTGGTTTTGTTAGAATTATAAGAGAAGTACCGTGTGATACTGTTCGTGACAATCTGAACATGCAACCATCTGCTGACAATTTCTGGAGCCTTGGGTGCTCAAAAGTATCAATCTTGGTATCTTTGAGAGGCTCAAATAAATATCTGCAACTCTCGTGAAGAGGTCAAGAGCGAAATCGATCTCTATCTTTGCCGAAATGCATCCGTAAGTTGGTGACGTGATGTCGTTCCTGACTGTCATACCTTTGTAGTGTCTGATGGCCATATATTGAGCTGATGGTATTCGAATTGGATGAAATCGATGTCTCGGTAAAGGTTATATCCATATAAACAAGTTTCATGAAGACATCAAATCCTAATTCAGCCAGTAACAGGGTTAAAGAAGCATAATACGCAAAATGGTCAAAATGCTACGACTTAAACAGACTTGTGAATGTGCAAAGCGAACACCCAAGCGCCTTAGCTCTTTTAAGGAGTGTCCAGTGCAGCTTATCAAGCGTCTTCTGAGAATACAGAACATTAAGTTGGGTGGAGAAGTAATTTTGAATGAATTATTAAGATATTCAACGTCCAAGCTTGACCAGAAAATGAGGTACCCTTTTCAATAAAGTTCTGAAGCATCAAATGCTGTAATATAAGAATATAAAAGCTTCAGCAACTCTAATAGAAGAAAGAGAAGAAAAGCGTGAATAAAGACAAAAGTAAAAGCGACAACAGCAAAAACACTTAAGATTGAAGTCAAGCGTCTGCTGCCGATAATCTAGCATCCGAAACATCTTATTTTTTGGTACGCTCATCCTAATGAAGTGATCTTGGTTTTGTTAGAAAGATAGGAGAAATAACTACATGTTTCGCGAAGAAGCCGAGATCTGTATCAATCTCTATCGGAGTGAAATTCCTTCTTCAAGCTTGAGATGTGATACTGTTCGTGACAATCTGAACATGCGACCATCTGCCGACAATTTCTGGAGCTTTGGGAGTTCAAAAGTATCGATCTTGGTATCTTTGGAAGGCTCAAATAAATATCTTCAACTCTCATGGAGAGGTCAAGAGCGAAATCAGTCTCTATCTTAGTCAAAATGCATCCGTAAGTTGGCGACGTGATGCCGTTCCTGACTGTCATACCTTTGTAGCGTCTGATGGCCATATATTGAACTGATGGTATTCGAATTGGATGAAATCGGTGTCTCATTAAAGCTAATATCTATATAAAAAAGTTTCATGAAGACATCGAATCCTAATTCGACCAGTAACAGGGTCAAAGAAGCATAATACGCAAAATGGTCAAAATGCTATGAGTTAAACCGACTTGTGAATTTGCAAAGTGGATAACCTAGCGCCTTCACTCATTTAAGAAGCATCGAGTGATGCTAATCAAGCGTCTTCTCAGAATACAGGACATTATGATGGGTGGAGAAGTAATTTTGAATGAAGTTTTAAGATATTCAACATCCAAACTTGACCAGAAAATGAGGTACCCTTTTCAATAAAGTTCTGAAGCATGAAGTATTGTAATATAAGAATATAAAAGCTTCAGCAACACTAAAAGAAGATAGAGAAGAAAATCATGAATAAAGACAAAAGTAAAAAAGCGGCAACAGCAAAAACACTGAAGATTGAAGTCAGGCGTCTGCTGCAGATAATCTAGCGTCTGAAACGTCGTATTTTGAGGTAAGCTCGTCCTAATGAAGGGATCTTGGTTTTGTTAGAAATATAAGAGAAATAACTACATGTTTCGTGAAGAAGCCGAGATCTATATCAATCTCTATCGGAGTGAAATTCCTTCTTCAAGCTTGAGATGTGATACTGTGCATGACAATCAGAACATGTAACCGTCTGCTGACAATTTTTGGAGCTTTGGGTGTTCAAAATTATCTATCTCGGTTTTGTTGGAAGGCTCAAAGAAATATCTGCAACTCTCGTGAAGAGGTCAAGAGCGAAATCGATCTCTATCTTTGTCAAAATGCATCCGTAAGTTGGTGACGTGATGTCGTTCCTGACTGTCATGCCTTTGTTGCGTCTGATGGGCATATATTGAGCTGATGGTGTTCGAGTTGGATGAAACTAGTGTCTCATTAAAACTAACATACATATAAAGATGTTTCATGAAGACATCGAATCGAAATTCGGCCGGTAACAGGGTCAAAGAACCTTAATACCCTAAATGGTCCGAATGCTATGAGTTAAAGAGCCTTGTGAATGTGCAAAGTGGATAACCATGCGCCTTAGCTCTTTCAAGAAGCGTCCGGTGAAGCTAATCAAGCATCTACTCTGAATACAGACCATTATGATGGGTGGAGAAGTAAATTTGAATCGAAGTTTTAAGATATTCAACGTCCAAGCTTGACCAGAAAATGAGGTACCCTTTTCAATAAAGTTCTGAAGCATCAAGTACTGCAACAGCAAAGAGACTGAAGATTGAAGTCAAGCATCTACTGCCGTTAAATCAAGGGTCCAAAACGTCATATTTTGAGGTATGCTCGTCCTAATGAAGTAATCTTGGTTTTTTTAGAAAGATAAGAGAAATACCTACCTGTTTCATGCAGAAGTCGAGATCTGAATCAATCTCTATCTGAGTGAAATTCCTTCTTCAAGCATGAGGTGTTATACTGTTCGTGACAATGCGAAAATGCAAGCTTCTGCTGACCATTTCTAGAGTTTTAGGTTTCCAAAAGTATCGATCTTGGTATCGTTGGAAGGCTCAAAGAAATATCTGCAACTCTCGTGAAGAGGTCAAGAGCGAAATCGATCTCTATCTTTGTCAACATGGATCCGTAAGTTGGTGACGTGATGCCGTTCCTGACTGTCATAACTTTGTAGCGTCTATATTGAGCTGATGGTATTCGAATTGGATGAAACCGGTGTCTCATTAAAGCTAATATGCAAATAAACAAGTTTCATGAAGACATTAAATCCTAATTCGGCCAGTAACATGGTCAAAGAAGCATAATAAGCTAAATGGTCAGAATGATACGAGTTAAATAGCCTTGTGAATGTGCAAAGTGGATAACCAAGCGCCTTAGCTCTTTTAAGAAGCGTCCAGTGAAGCTAATCAATCGTCTACTCTTAATACAGAACATTATGATGGGTGGAGAAGTAATTTTGAAAGAAGTATTAAGATATTCAAAGTCCAAGTTTGACCAGAAAATGTGGTACCATTTTCAAAAAGTTCTGAAGCATCAAGTACTGTAATAGAAAAAGACAAAAGCTTCAGCAACTCTAATAGAAGAAAGAGAAAAAAAGCGTGAATAAAGACAAAAGTAAAAAAGCTGCAAAAGTAAAAACACTAAAGATTGTAGTCAAGCGTCTGCTGCCGAAACGTCGTATTTTGAGGTATGCTCGTCCTAATGAAGTGATCTTGGTTTTGTTAGAATGATAAGAGAAGTACCGTGTGATAATGTTTGTGACAATCAGAACATGCAACCGTCTGCTGACAATTTCTGGAGCTTTGGGTGTTCAAAAGTATCGATCTTGGTATCTTTGGAAGGCTCAAATAAATATCTGCAACTCTCATGGAGAGGTCAAGAGCGAAATCAGTCTCTATCTTAGTCAAAATGCATCCGTAAGTTGGTGACGTGATGTCGTTCCTGACTGTCATACCTTTGTAGCGTCTGATGGCCATATATTGAGTTGATGGTATTCGAATTGGATGAAATCGGTGTCTCATTAGAGCTAGTATCTATATAAACAAGTTTCATGAAGACATCAAATCCTAATTCGACCAGTAACAGGGTCAAAGAAGCATAATACGCAAAATGGTCAAAATGCTACGAGTTAAACAAACTTGTGAATGTGCAAAGTGGATAACCAAGCGCCTTCGCTCATTTAAGAAGCGTCGAGTGCTGCTAATCAAGCGTCTTCTCAGAATACAGAACATTATGATGGGTGGAGAAGTAATTTTGAATGAAGTTTTAAGATATTCAACATCCAAGCTTGACCAGAAAATGAGGTACCCTTTTCAATAAAGTTTTGAAGCATCAAGTACTGTAATATAAGAATATAAAAGTTTCAGCAACTCTAATAGAAGAAAGAAATGAAAAGCATGATTAAAGACAAAAGTACAAAAGCGGCAACAGTAAAAACACTGAAGATTGATGTCAAGCGTCTGCTGCCGATAATCTAGTGTTCGAAATGTCGTATTTTGAGGTACGCTCGTCCTAATGAAGTGATCTTGGTTTTGTTAGAAACTTAGGAGAAATAACTACATGTTTCGTGAAAAAGCCGAGATCTGTATCAATCTCTATCGGAGTGAAATTCCTTCTTCAAGCTTGAGATGTGATATTGTTCGCGACAATCAGAACATGCAACCGTCTGCTGACAATTTCTGGAGCTTTGGGTGTTTAAAATTATCGATCTCGGTATCGTTGGAAGGCTCAAAGAAATATCTGTAACTCTCGTGAAGAGGTCAAGAGCGAAATCGATCTCTATTTTGTCAAAATGCATCCGTAAGTTGGTGACGTGATGTCGTTCGTGACTGTCATACCTTTGTTGCGTCTGATGGCACGCTAAATGGTCTGAATGCTATGAGTTAAAGAGCCTTGTGAATGTACCAAGTGGATAACCAAGCCCCTTAGCTCTTTTAAGAAGCGTCCAGTGAAGCTAATCAAGCGTCTACTCAGAATACAGACCATTATGATGGGTGGAGAAGTAAATTTGCATCGAAGTTTTAGGATATTCAACGTCCAAGCTTGACCAGAAAATGAGGTACCCTTTTCAATAAAGTTCTGAAGCATCAAGTACTGTAATATAAGAATATAACAGCTTCAACAACTCTAATAGAAGAAAGAGAAAAAAAGTGTGAATAAAGACATAAGTACAAAAGCTGCAACAGTAAAAAGACTGAAGATTGAAGTCAAGCGTCTGCTGCCGATAATCAAGTGTCCAAAACGTCATATTTTGAGGTATGCTCGTCCTAATGAAGTAATCTTGCTTTTTTTTAGAAAGACAAGAAAAATACCTACCAATTTCATGTAGAAGTCGAGATCTGAATCTATCTCTATCTGAGTTAAATTCCTTCTTCAAGCATGATGTGTGATACAGTTGGTGACCATGCGAATATGCAACCTTCTGCTGACGATTTTTGGAGCTTTGGGTTTTCAAATTTATCGATCTCGATATCGTTGGAAGGCTCAAAAAAATATCTGCAACTCTTGTGAAGAGGACAAGAGCAAAATCGATCTCTATCTTTGTCAACATGCATCCGTAAGTTGGTGACGTGATGTCGTTCCATACTGTCATACCTGTGTAGCGTCTTATGCCATATATTGAGCTGATGGTGTTTGAATTGGATGAAACCAGTGTCTTCTTAAAGCTAATATCCATATAAACAAGTTTCATGAAGACATCGCATCCTAATTCGGCCAGTAACTTGGTGAAAGAAGCATAATACGCTAAATGGTCAGAATGATACGAGTTAAATAGCCTTGTGAATGTGCCAAGTGGATAACCAAGCGCCTTAGCTCTTTTAAGAAGCATCCAGTGAAGCTAATCAATCGTCTACTCAGATTACAGAACATTATGATGGGTGGAGAAGTAATTTTGAAAGAAGTATAAAGATATTCAAAGTCCAAGCTTGACAAGAAAATAAGGTACCATTTTCATTAAAGTTCTGAAGCATCAAGTACTGTAATAGAAAAGGACAAAAGCTTCAGCAACTCTAATAGAAGAAAGAGAAAAAAAGCGTGAATAAAGACAAAAGTAAAAAAGCTTGAAAAGCAAAAACATAAAATATTGAAGTCAAGCGTCTACTGCCGATAATCAAACGTCCGAAACGTCGTATTTTAAGGTATGCTCGCCCTAATGAAGTGATCTTAGTTTCCTTAGAAAGATAAGAGAAGTACTGTGTGATACTGTTCGTGACAATCAGAACATGCAACCGTCTCCTGACAATTTCTTTTAGGTGTTTAAAAGTATCGATCTTGGTATCTTTGGAAGGCTCAAATAAATATCTGCAACTCTCGTGAAGAATTCAAGAGCGAAATCGATATCTATCTTTGTCAAAATGCTTCCGTAAGTTGGTGATGTGATGCCGTTCCTGACTGTCATACCTTTGTAGTGTCTGATGGCCATATATTGTGCTGATGGTGTTCGAATTGGATGAAATCGATGTCTCATTAAAGCTAATATCCATATAAACAAGTTTCATGAAGAAATCGAATCCTAATTCGGCCAGAAATAGGGTCAAAGTAGCATAATACGCAAAATACGCAAAATGGTCAGAATGCTATGAGTTAAACAGACTTGTGAATGTGAAAAGTGGATAACCAAGCGCCTTCACTCATTTAAGAAGAGTCGCGTGATGCCAATCAAGTGTCTTCTCAGAATACAGTACATTATGATGGGTGGAGAAGTAATTTTGAATGAAGTTTTAAGATATTCAACGTCCAAGCTTGAC
Source organism: Ammopiptanthus mongolicus (assembly GCA_039655645.1). Classification (NCBI taxonomy): domain Eukaryota; kingdom Viridiplantae; phylum Streptophyta; class Magnoliopsida; order Fabales; family Fabaceae; genus Ammopiptanthus; species Ammopiptanthus mongolicus. The sequence goes on along the minus strand of CM077343.1, from coordinate 40,008,402 downwards.
CAGAAAATGAGGTACCCTTTTCAATAAAGTTCTGAAGTATCAAGTATTGTAATATAAGAATATAAAAGCTTCAGCAACTATAAAAGAAGAAAGAGAAGAAAAGCCTGAATAAAGACAAAAGTACAAAAGCGTCAACAGCAAAAACAGTGAAGATTGAAGTCAAGCGTCTGCTGCCGATAATCTAGCGTCCGAAACGTCGTATTTTGAGGTATGCGCGTCCTAATGAAGTGATCTTGGTTTTGTTTGAAAGATAAGAGAAATAACTACATGTTTCATGAAGAAGCCGAGATCTTTATCAATCTCTATCGGAGTGAAATTCCTTCTTCAAGCTTGAGATGTGATACTTTTCGTGACAATCAGAACGTGCAACCGTCTGCTGCCAATTTCTGGAGCATTGGGTGTTGAAAATTATCGATCTCGGTATCGTTGGATGGCACAATGAAAAATCCGCAACTCTCGTGAAGAGATCAAGAGCGAAATCAATCTCTATCTTTGTCAAAATGCATCCGTAAGTTGGTGACGTGATGTCGTTCCTGACTGTCATACCTTTGTTGCGTCTGATGGCCATATATTGAGCTGATGGTGTTCGAAATGGATGAAACCGGTGTCTCATTAAAGCTAATATCCATATAAACAAGTTCCATGAAGACAACGAATCGTAATTCGGCCAGTAATAGGGTCAAAGAAGCATAATACACTAAATGGTCTGAATGCTATGAGTTTAATAGCCTTTTGAATGTGCCAAGTGGATAACCAAGCGCCTTAGCTCTTTTAAGAAGCGTCCAGTGAAGCTAATCAAGGGTCTACTCAAAATACAGACCATTATGATGGGTGGAGAAGTTAATTTGAATCGAAGTATTAAGATATTCAATGACCAAGCTTGACCAGAAAATGAGGTACCCTTTTCAATAAAGTTCTGAAGCATCAAGTATTGCAATAGAAGAAGACAAAACCTTCAGCAACTCCAATAGAAGAATGAGAAAAAAACCGTGAATAAAGACATAAGTACAAAAGCTGCCATAGAAAAAAGACGGAAGATTGAAGTCAAGCGTCTGTTGCCGATAATCAAGGGTCAAAAACTTCGTATTTTGAGGTATGCTCGTCCTAATTAAGTAATCTTTGTTTTTTTAGAAAGATAAGAGAAATACCTACCTGTTTCATGCAGAAGTCGAGATCTGAATCAATCTCTATCTGAGTGAAATTCCTTCTTCAAGCATGAGGTGTGATACTGCTCGTGACAATTCGAATATGAATCTTCTGCTGACAATTTCTGGAGCTTTAGGTTTTCAAAAGTATTGATCTTTGTATCGTTAGAAGGCTCAAAGAAATATCTGCAACTCTCGTGAAGAGGTCAAGAGCGAAATCGTTCTCTATCTTTGTCAAAATGCATCCGTAAGTTGGTTACGTGATGCCGTTCCTGACTGTCATACCTTTGTAGTGTCTGATGCCATATATTGAGCTGATGGAGTTTGAATGGGATGAAACTGGTGTCTCATTAAAGCTAATATCCATATAAACAAGTTTTATGAAGACATCGAATCCTAATTCGACCAGTAACATGGTCAAAGAAACATAATACGCTAAATGTTCAGAATGCTATGAGTTAAATAGCCTTGTGAATGTGCCATGTGGATAACCAAGCGCCTTAGCTCTTTTAAGAAGTGTCCAGTGAAGCTAACCAATCGTCTACTCAGAATATAGAACATTATGATGGGTGGGGAAGTAATTTTGAAAGAAGTTTTATGATTTTCAAGGTCCAAGCTTGACAAGAAAATAAGGCACCATTTTCAATAAAGTTCTGAAGCATCAAGCACTGTAATAGAAAAGGACAAAAGCATTTGCAACTATAATAGAAGAAAGAGAAAAAATGCGTGAATAAAGACAACAGTAAAAAAGCTGCAAAAGAAAAAAAAAACTTAAGATAGAAGTCAAACGTCTGCTGCCGATAATCAAGCGTCCGAAAGGTCGTATTTTGAGGTATGCCCGTCCTAATGAAGTGATCTTGGTTTTGTTAGAAAGATAAGAGAAGTACCGTGTGATACTGTTCGTGACAATCAGAACATGCCACCGTCTGCTGACAATTTCTGGAGCCTTGTGTGTTCAAAAGTATCGATCTTGGTATCTTTGGAAGGCTCAAATAAATATCTGCAACTCTCGTGAAGAGGTCAAGAGCGAAATCGATCTCTATCTTTGTCAAAATGCATCCGGATGTTGGTTACGTGATGCCGTTCCTGACCGTCAAACCTTTGTAGCGTCTGATGGTCATATATTGAGCTGATGGTGTTCGAATGGGATGAAATCGATGTCTCATTAAAGCTAATATCCATATAAACAAGTTTCACGAAGACATCGAATCCTAGGTCGGCCAGAAATAGGGTCAAAGTAGCATAATACGCAAAATGGCTAGAATGCTACGAGTTAAATAGCCTTGTGAATGTGCCAAGTGGATAACCAAGTGCCTTAGCTCTTTTAAGAAGCATCCAGTGAAGCTAATTTATCGTCTACTCAGAATACATAACATTATGATGGGTGGGGAAGTAATTTTGAAAGAAGTATTAAGATATTCAAAGTCCAAGCTTGACAAGAAAATGAGGTACCCTTTTTAATAAAGTTCTGAAGCATCAAGTATTGTAATAGAAGAAGACAAAACCTTCAGCAACTCCAACAGAAGAATGAGAAAAAAACCGTGAATAAAGACATAAGTACAAAAGCTGCCATAGCAAAAAGACTGAAGATTGAAGTCAAGCGTCTGCTGCCGATAATCAAGGGTCCAAAACGTCGTATTTTGAGGTATGCTCGTCCTAATTAAGTAATCTTTGTTTATTTAGAAAGATAAGAGAAATACCTACCAGTTTCATACAGAAGTCGAGATCTGAATCAATCTCTATCTGAGTGAAATTCCATCTTCAAGCATGAGGTATGATACTGTTCGTGACAATTCAAATATGAATCTTCTGCTGACAATTTCTGGAGCTTTAGGTTTTCAAAAGTATCAATCTTGGTATCGTTGGAAGGCTCAAAGAAATATCTGCAACTCACGTGAAGGGGTCAAGAGCGAAATCGATCTCTATCTTTGTCAAAATGCATCCGTAAGTTGGTTACGTGATGCCGTTCCTGACTGTCATACCTTTGTAGCGTATGATGCCATATATTGTGCTGATGGTGTTTGAATGGGATGAAACCGGTGTCTCATTAAAGCTAATATCCATATAAACAAGTTTCATGAAGACATCGAATCCGAATTCGGCCATTAACATGGTCAAAGAAACATAATACGCAAAATGGTCAGATTGCTACGAGTTAAATAGCCTTGTGAATGTGCCAAGTGGATAACCAAGTGCCTTAGCTCTTTTAAGAAGCGTCCAGTGAAGCTAATCAATCGTCTACTCAGAATACATAACATTATGATGGGTGGAGAAGTAATTTTGAAAGAAGTACTAAGATATTTAAAGTCCAAGCTTGACAAGAAAATGAGGTACCATTTTCAATAAAGTTCTGAAGCATCAAGTACTGTAATAGAAAAGGACAAAAGCTTCAGCAACTCTAATAGAAGAAAGAGAAAATAAGCGTGAATAAAGACAAAAGTAAAAAAGCTTCAAAAGCAAAAACACTAAAGAATGAAGTCAAGCGTCTACTACCGATAATCAAGCGTCCGAAACGTCATATTTTGAGGTATGCTCGTCCTAATGAAGTGATCTTGGTTTTGTTAGAACGAAGAGAGAATTACCGTGTGATACTGTTTGTGACAATCAGAACATGCAACCGTCTGCTGACTATTTCTGGAGCTTTGGGTGTTCAAAACTATCGATCTTGGTATCTTTGGAAGGCTCAAATAAATATCTGCAACTCTCGTGAAGAGGTCAAGAGCGAAATCGATCTCTATCTTTGTCAAAATGCATCCGTAAGTTGGTGACGTGATGCCGTTCCTGACTGTCATACCTTTGTAGCGTCTGATGGCCATATATTGAGCTGGTGGTGTTCGAATTGGATGAAATCGATGACTCATGAAAGCTGTTATCCATATATACAAGTTTCATGAAGACATCGATTCCTAATTCTGCCAGTAATAAGGTCAAAGTAGCATAATACGCAAAATACGCAAAATTGTCAGAATGCTACGAGTTAAACAGACTTGTGAATGTGCAAAGTGGATAACCAAGCACCTTCGCTCATTTAAGAAACGTCGAGTGATGCCAATCATGCGTCTTCTCAGAATACAGAACATTATGATGGGTGGAGAAGTAATTTTGAATGAAGTTTTAAGATATTCAACGTCCAAGCATGACCAGAAAATGAGGTACCCTTTTCAACAAAGTTCTGAAGCATCAAGTAGTGTAATATAAGAATATAAAAGCTTCAGGAACTCTAATAGAAGAAAGAGAAGAAAAGCGTGAATAAAGACAAAAGTAGAAAAGCGACAACAGCAAAAACACTGAAGATTGATGTTAAGCGTCTGCTGCCGATAATCCAGCGTCCGAAACATCGTAATTTGTGGTACGCACGTCCTAATGAAGTGATCTTGATTTTTTTAGAAAGATAAGAGAAATAACCACATGTTTCATGAAGAAGCCGAGATCTGTATCAAGCTTCTTCAAGCTTAAGATGTGATACTGTTCGTGACAATCAGAACATGCAACCGTCTTGTGACAAATTTCTTGAGCTTCGGGTGTTCAAAATTATCGATCTCGGTATCGTTGGAAGGCTCAAAGAAATATCTGCAACTCTCGTGAAGAGGTCAAGAGCGAAATCGATCTCTATCTTTGTCAAAATGCATCCGTAAGTTGGTGACGTGATGTCGTTCCTGACTGTCATACCTTTGTTGCATCTGATGGCCATATATTGAGCTGATGGTGTTCGAAATGGATGAAACTGGTGTCTTATTAAAGCTAATATCCATATAAACAAGTTTCATGAAGACATCGAATCGTAATTCGGCCAGTAACAAGGTCAAAGAAGCATAATACGCTAAATGGTCCGAATGCTATGAGTTTAATAGCCTTGTGAATGTTCCAAGTGGATAACCAAGCCCCTTAGCTCTTTTAAGAAGCGTCGAGTGAAGCTAATCAAGCATCTACTCAGAATACAGACCATTATGATGGGTGGAGAAGTAAATTTGAATCGAAGTAATAAGATATTCAATGGCCAAGCTTGACCAGAAAATGAGGTACCCTTTTCAATAAAGTTATGAAGCATCAAGTATTGTAATAGAAGAAGACAAAACCTTCAACAACTCCAATAGAAGAATGAGAAAAAAATCGTGAATAAAGACATAAGTACAAAAGCTGCCATAGCAAAAAGACTGAAGATTGAAGTCAAGCGTCTGCTGCCGATAATCCAGGGTCCAAAATGTCGTATTTTGAGGTATGCTTGTCCTAATTAAGTAATCTTTGTTTTTTTAGAAAGATAAGAGAAATACCTACCTGTTTCATGCAGAAGTCGGGATCTGAATCAATCTCTATCTGAGCGAAATTCCTTCTTCAAGCATGAGGTGTGATACTGCTCGTGACAATTCGAATATGAATCTTCTGCTGACAATTTCTGGAGCTTTAGGCTTTCAAAAGTATCGATCTTTGTATCGTTGGAAGGCTCAAAGAAATATCTACAACTCTCGTGAAGTGGTCAAGGGCGAAATCGATCTCTATCTTTGTCAAAATGCATCCGTAATTTGGTTGCGTGATGCCGTTCCTGACTGTCATACCTTTGTAGCGTCTGATGCATATATTGAGCTGATGGTGTTTGAATGGGATGAAACCGGTGTCTCATTATAGCTAATATCCATATAAACAAGTTTCATGAAGACATCGAATCCTAGTTCGGCCAGTAACATGGTCAAAGAAACATAATACGCTAAATGGTCAGAATGCTATGAGTTAAATAGCCTTGTGAATGTGCCATGTGGATAACCAAGCGCCGTAGCTCTTTTAAGAAGCGTCCAGTGAAGCTAACCAATCGTCTACTCAGAATACAGAACATTATGATGGGTCGGGAAGTAATTTTGAAAGAAGTATTAAGATATTCAAAGTCCAAGCTTGACAATAAAATGTGGTACCATTTTCAATAAAGTTCTGAAGCATCAAGTACTGTAATAGAAAAGGACAAAAGCATCAGCAACTATAATTGAAGAAAGAGAAAAAATGCGTGATTAAAGACAAAAGTAAAAAGCTGCAAAAGAAAAAAAACTTAAGATTGAAGTCAAGCGTCTACTTCCGATAATCAAGCGTCCGAAACGTCGTATTTTGAGGTATGCTCGCCCTAACGAAGTGATCTTGGTTTTGGTAGAAAGATAAGAGAAGTACCGTGTGATACTGTTCGTGACAATCAGAACACGCCACCGCCTGCTGACAATTTCTGGTGCTTTGTGTGCTCAAAAGTATCGATCTTGGTATCTTTGGAAGGCTCAAATAAATATCTGCAACTCTCGTGAAAAGGTCAAGAGCGAAATCGATCTCTATCTTTGGCAAAATGCATTCGTAAGTTGGTGACGTGATGTCATTCCTGACTGTCATACCTTTGTTGCGTCTGATGGCCATATATTGAGCTGATGGTGTTCGAAATGGATGAAACCGGTGTCTTATTAAAGTTAATATCCATATAAACAAGTTTCATGAAGACATCGAATCGTAATTCGGACAGTAACAGGATCAAAGAAGCATAATACGCTAAATGGTCTGAATGCTGTGAGTTTAATAGCCTTGTGAATGTGCCAAGTGGATAGCCAAGCACCTTAGCTCTTTTAAGAAGCGTCCAGTGAAGCTAATCAAGCGTCTACTCAGAATACAGACCATTATGATGGGTGGAGAAGTAAATTTGAATCGAAGTATTAAGATATTCAATGACCAAGCTTGACCAGAAAATGAGGTACCCTTTTCAATAAAGTTATGAAGCATCAAGTATTGTAATAGAAGAAGACAAAACCTTCAGTAGCTCCAATAGAAGAATGAGAAAAAAATCGTGAATAAAGACATAAGTACAAAAGCTGTCATAGCAAAAAGACTGAAGATTGAAGTCAAGCGTCTGCTGCCGATAATCCAGGGTCCAAAACATCGTATTTTGAGGTATGCTCGTCCTAATTAAGTAATCTTTGTTTTTTTAGAAAGATAAGAGAAATACCTACCTGTTTCATGCAGAAGTCGAGATCTGAATCAATATCTATCTGGGTGAAATTCCTTCTTCAAGCATGAGGTGTGATACTGCCCGTGACAATTCGAATATGAATCTTCTGCTAACAATTTCTGGAGCTTTAGGTTTTCAAAAGTATCGATCTTTGTATCGTTGGAAGGCTAAAAGAAATATCTACAACTCTCGTGAAGTGGTCAAGAGCGAAATCGATCTCTATCTTTGTCAAAATGCATCCGTAAGTTGGTTACGTGATGCCGTTCCTGACTGTCATACCTTTGTAGCGTCTGATGCATATATTGAGCTGATAGTGTTTGAATGGGATGAAACCGGTGTCTCATTACAGCTAATATCCATATAAACAAGTTTCATGAAGACATCGAATCCTAATTCGGCCAGTAACATGGTCAAACAAACATAATACGCTAAATGGTCAGAATGCTATGAGTTAAATAGCCTTGTGAATGTGCCATGTGGATAACCAAGCGCCGTAGCTCTTTTAAGAAGCGTCCAGTGAAGCTAACCAATCGTCTACTCAGAATACCGAACATTATGATGGGTCGGGAAGTAATTTTGAAAGAAGTATTAAGATATTCAAAGTCCAAGCTTGACAATAAAATGTGGTACCATTTTCAATAAAGTTCTGAAGCATCAAGTACTGTAATAGAAAAGGACAAATGCATCAGCAACTATAATTGAAGAAAGAGAAAAAATGCGTGATTAAAGACAAAAGTAAAAAGCTGCAAAAGAAAAAAAACTTAAGATTGAAGTCATGCGTCTACTTCCGATAATCAAGCGTCCGAAACGTCGTATTTTGAGGTATGCTCGCCCTAACGAAGTGATCTTGGTTTTGGTAGAAATATAAGAGAAGTACCGTGTGATACTGTTCGTGACAATCAGAACATGCCACCGCCTGCTGACAATTTCTGGTGCTTTGTGTGCTCAAAAGTATCGATCTTGGTATCTTTGGAAGGCTCAAATAAATATCTGCAACTCTCGTGCAGAGGTCAAGAGCGAAATCGATCTCTATCTTTGTCAAAATGCATCCGTAAGTTGGTGACGTGATGCCGTTCCTGACTGTCATACCTTTGTAGCGTCTGATGGCCATATGTTGAGCTGATGGTGTTCGAATTGGATGAAATCGATGTCTCATGAAAGCTATTATCCATATAAACAAGTTTCATGAAGACATCGAATCCTAATTCTGCCAGTAATAAGGTCAAAGTAGCATAATACGCAAAATACGCAAAATTGTCAGAATGCGACGAGTTGAACAGACTTGTGAATGTGCAAAGTGGATAACCAAGCGCCTTCGCTCATTTAAGAAGCGTCGAGTGATGTCAATCAAGCGTCTTCTCAGAATACAGAACATTATGATGGGTGGAGAAGTAATTTTGATTGAAGTTTTAAGATATTCAACGTCCAAGCTTGACCAGAAAATGAGGTACCCTTTTCAATAAAGTTCTGAAGCATCAAGTAGTGTAATATAAGAATATAAAAGCTTCAGGAACTCTAATAGAAGAAAGAGAAGAAAAGCGTGAAGAAGGACAAAAGTACAAAAGCGGCAACGGCAAAAACACTGAAGATTGGTGTTAAGCGTCTGCTGCCGATAATCCAGCATCCGAAACATCGTATTTTGAGGTACGCTCGTCCTAATGAAGTGATCTTGATTTTGTTAGAAAGATAAGAGAAATAACCACATGTTTCGTGAAGAAGCCGAGATCTGTATCAATCTCTATCGGAGTGAAATTCCTTCTTCAAGCTTGAGATGTGATACTGTTCGTGACAATCAGAACATGCAACCGTCTTATGACAAATTTCTTGAGCTTTGGGTGTTCAAAATCATCGATCTCGGTATCGTTGGAAGGCTGAAAGAAATATCTGCAACTCTCGTGAAGAGGTCAAGAGCGAAATCGATCTCTATCTTTGGCAAAATGCATTCGTAAGTTGGTGACGTGATGTCATTCCTGACTGTCATACCTTTGTTGCGTCTGATGGCCATATATTGAGCTGATGGTGTTCGAAATGGATGAAACCGGTGTCTTATTAAAGTTAATATCCATATAAACAAGTTTCATGAAGACATCGAATCGTAATTCGGACAGTAACAGGATCAAAGAAGCATAATACGCTAAATGGTCTGAATGCTGTGAGTTTAATAGCCTTGTGAATGTGCCAAGTGGATAACCAAGCACCTTAGCTCTTTTAAGAAGCGTCCAATGAAGCTAATCAAGCGTCTACTCAGAATACAGACCATTATGATGGGTGGAGAAGTAAATTTGAATCGAAGTATTAAGATATTCAATGACCAAGCTTGACCAGAAAATGAGGTACCCTTTTCAATAAAGTTATGAAGCATCAAGTATTGTAATAGAAGAAGACAAAGCCTTCAGTAGCTCCAATAGAAGAATGAGAAAAAAATCGTGAATAAAGACATAAGTACAAAAGCTGCCATAGCAAAAAGACTGAAGATTGAAGTCAAGCGTTTGCTGCCGATAATCCAGGGTCCAAAACATCGTATTTTGAGGTATGCTCGACCTAATTAAGTAATCTTTGTTTTTTTAGAAAGATAAGAGAAATACCTACCTGTTTCATGCAGAAGTCGAGATCTGAATCAATATCTATCTGGGTGAAATTCCTTCTTCAAGCATGAGGTGTGATACTGCCCGTGACAATTCGAATATGAATCTTCTGCTAACAATTTCTGGAGCTTTAGTTTTTCAAAAGTATCGATCTTTGTATCGTTGGAAGGCTAAAAGAAATATCTACAACTCTTGTGAAGTGGTCAAGAGCGAAATCGATCTCTATCTTTGTCAAAATGCATCCGTAAGTTGGTTACGTGATGCCGTTCCTGACTGTCATACCTTTGTAGCGTCTGATGCATATATTGAGCTGATAGTGTTTGAATGGGATGAAACCGGTGTCCCATTACAGCTAATATCCATATAAACAAGTTTCATGAAGACATCGAATCCTAATTCGGCCAGTAACATGGTCAAACAAACATAATACGCTAAATGGTCAGAATGCTATGAGTTAAATAGCCTTGTGAATGTGCCATGTGGATAACCAAGCGCCGTAGCTCTTTTAAGAAGCGTCCAGTGAAGCTAACCAATCGTCTACTCAGAATACAGAACATTATGATGGGTCGGGAAGTAATTTTGAAAGAAGTATTAAGATATTCAAAGTCCAAGCTTGACAATAAAATGTGGTACCATTTTCAATAAAGTTCTGAAGCATCAAGTACTGTAATAGAAAAGGACAAAAGCATCAGCAACTATAATTGAAGAAAGAGAAAAAATGCGTGATTAAAGACAAAAGTAAAAAGCTGCAAAAGAAAAAAAACTTAAGATTGAAGTCAAGCGTCTACTTCCGATAATCAAGCGTCCGAAACGTCGTATTTTGAGGTACGCTCGCCCTAACGAAGTGATCTTGGTTTTAGTAGAAAGATAAGAGAAGTACCGTGTGATACTGTTCGTGACAATCAGAACATGCCACCGCCTGCTGAAAATTTCTGGTGCTTTGTGTGCTCAAAAGTATCGATCTTGGTATCTTTGGAAGGCTCAAATAAATATTTGCAACTCTCGTGAAAAGGTCAAGAGCGAAATCGATCTCTATCTTTGTCAAAATGCATCCGGAAGTTGGTGACGTGATGCCGTTCCTGACTGTCATACCTTTGTAGCGTCTGATGATCATATATTGAGCTGATGGTGTTCGAATTGGATGAAATCGATGTCTCATTAAAGCTAATATCCATATAAACAAGTTTCATGAAGACATCGAATCCTAGGTCGGCCAGAAATAGGGTCAAAGTAGCATAATACGCAAAATGGTCAGAATGCTACGAGTTAAATAGCCTTGTGAATGTGCCAAGGGGATAACCAAGCGCCTTAGCTCTTTTAAGAAGCATCTAGTGAAGCTAATCAATCGTCTACTCCGAATACATAACATTATGATGGGTGGAGAAGTAATTTTGAAAGAAGTATTAAGATATTCAAAGTCCAAGCTTGACAAGACAATGAGGTACCATTTTCAATAAAGTTCTGAAGCATCAAGTACTGTAATAGAAAAGGACAAAAGGTTCAGCAACTCTAATAGAAGAAAGAGAAAATAAGCGTGAATAAAGACAAAAGTAAAAAAGCTGCAAAAGCAAAAACACTAAAGATTGAAGTCAAGCGTCTATTGCCGATAATCAAGCGTTCGAAACGTCGTATTTTGAGGTATGCTCGTTCTAATGAAGTGATCTTGGTTTTGTTAGAACGATGAGAGAAGTACCGTGTGATACTGTTCGTGACAATCAGAACATGCAACCGTCTGCTGACAATTTCTGGAGCTTTGGGTGTTCAAAAGTATCGATCTTGGTATCTTTGGAAGGCTCAAATAAATATCTGCAACTCTCGTGCAGAGGTCAAGAGCGAAATCGATCTCTATCTTTGTCAAAATGCATCCGTAAGTTGGTGACGTGATGCTGTTCCTGACTGTCATACCTTTGTAGCGTTTGATGGCCATATATTGAGCTGATGGTGTTCGAATTGGATGAAATCGATGTCTCATGAAAGCTATTATCCATATAAACAAGTTTCATGAAGACATCGAATTCTAATTCTGCCAGAAATAAGGTCAAAGTAGCATAATACGTAAAATACGCAAAATTGTCAGAATGCCACGAGTTGAACAGACTTGTGAATGTGCAAAGTGGATAACCAAGCGCCTTCGCTCATTTAAGAAGCGTCGAGTGATGCCAATCAAGCGTCTTCTCAGAATACAGAACATTATGATGGGTGGAGAAGTAATTTTGAATGAAGTTTTAAGATATTCAACGTCCAAGCTTGACCAGAAAATGAGGTACCCTTTTCAATAAAGTTCTAAAGCATCAAGTAGTGTAATATAAGAATATAAAAGCTTCAGGAACTCTAATAGAAGAAAGAGAAGAAAAGCGTGAAGAAGGACAAAAGTACAAAAGCGGCAACGGCAAAAACACTGAAGATTGGTGTTAAGCGTCTGCTGCCGATAATCCAGCGTCCGAAACATCGTATTTTGAGGTACGCTCGTCCTAATGAAGTGATCTTGATTTTGTTAGAAAGATAAGAGAAATAACCACATGTTTCGTGAAGAAGCCGAGATCTGTATCAATCTCTATCGGAGTGAAATTCCTTCTTCAAGCTTGAGATGTGATACTGTTCGTGACAATCAGAACATGCAACCGTCTTGTGACAAATTTCTTGAGCTTTGGGTGTTCAAAATCATCGATCTCGGTATCGTTGGAAGGCTGAAAGAAATATCTGCAACTCTCGTGAAGAGGTCAAGAGCGAAATCGATCTCTATCTTTGGCAAAATGCATTCGTAAGTTGGTGACGTGATGTCATTCCTGACTGTCATACCTTTGTTGCGTCTGATGGCCATATATTGAGCTGATGGTGTTCGAAATGGATGAAACCGGTGTCTTATTAAAGTTAATATCCATATAAACAAGTTTCATGAAGACATCGAATCGTAATTCGGACAGTAACAGGATCAAAGAAGCATAATACGCTAAATGGTCTGAATGCTGTGAGTTTAATAGCCTTGTGAATGTGCCAAGTGGATAACCAAGCACCTTAGCTCTTTTAAGAAGCGTCCAGTGAAGCTAATCAAGCGTCTACTCAGAATACAGACCATTATGATGGGTGGAGAAGTAAATTTGAATCGAAGTATTAAGATATTCAATGACCAAGCTTGACCAGAAAATGAGGTACCCTTTTCAATAAAGTTATGAAGCATCAAGTATTGTAATAGAAGAAGACAAAACCTTCAGTAGCTCCAATAGAAGAATGAGAAAAAAATCGTGAATAAAGACATAAGTACAAAAGCTGCCATAGCAAAAAGACTGAAGATTGAAGTCAAGCGTTTGCTGCCGATAATCCAGGGTCCAAAACATCGTATTTTGAGGTATGCTCGTCCTAATTAAGTAATCTTTGTTTTTTTAGAAAGATAAGAGAAATACCTACCTGTTTCATGCAGAAGTCGAGATCTGAATCAATATCTATCTGGGTGAAATTCCTTCTTCAAGCATGAGGTGTGATACTGCCCGTGACAATTCGAATATGAATCTTCTGCTAACAATTTCTGGAGCTTTAGGTTTTCAAAAGTATCGATCTTTGTATCGTTGGAAGGCTAAAAGAAATATCTACAACTCTTGTGAAGTGGTCAAGAGCGAAATCGATCTCTATCTTTGTCAAAATGCATCCGTAAGTTGGTTACGTGATGCCGTTCCTGACTGTCATACCTTTGTAGCGTCGGATGCATATATTGAGCTGATAGTGTTTGAATGGGATGAAACCGGTGTCTCATTACAGCTAATATCCGTATAAACAAGTTTCATGAAGACATCGAATCCTAATTCGGCCAGTAACATGGTCAAACAAACATAATACGCTAAATGGTCAGAATGCTATGAGTTAAATAGCCTTGTGAATGTGCCATGTGGATAACCAAGCGCCGTAGCTCTTTTAAGAAGCGTCCAGTGAAGCTAACCAATCGTCTACTCAGAATACAGAACATTATGATGGGTCGGGAAGTAATTTTGAAAGAAGTATTAAGATATTCAAAGTCCAAGCTTGACAATAAAATGTGGTACCATTTTCAATAAAGTTCTGAAGCATCAAGTACTGTAATAGAAAAGGACAAAAGCATCAGCAACTATAATTGAAGAAAGAGAAAAAATGCGTGATTAAAGACAAAAGTAAAAAGCTGCAAAAGAAAAAAAACTTAAGATTGAAGTCAAGCGTCTACTTCCGATAATCAAGCGTCCGAAACGTCGTATTTTGAGGTACGCTCGCCCTAACGAAGTGATCTTGGTTTTGGTAGAAAGATAAGAGAAGTACCGTGTGATACTGTTCGTGACAATCAGAACATGCCACCGCCTGCTGACAATTTCTGGTGCTTTGTGTGCTCAAAAGTATCGATCTTGGTATCTTTGGAAGGCTCAAATAAATATCTGCAACTCTCGTGAAAAGGTCAAGAGCGAAATCGATCTCTATCTTTGTCAAAATGCATCCGGAAGTTGGTGACGTGATGCCGTTCCTGACTGTCATACCTTTGTAGCGTCTGATGCATATATTGAGCTGATGGTGTTTGAATGGGATGAAACCGGTGTCTCATTACAGCTAATATCCATATAAACAAGTTTCATGAAGACATCGAATCCTAATTCGGCCAGTAACATGGTCAAACAAACATAATACGCTAAATGGTCAGAATGCTATGAGTTAAATAGCCTTGTGAATGTGCCATGTGGATAACCATGCGCCGTAGCTCTTTTAAGAAGCGTCCAGTGAAGCTAACCAATCGTCTACTCAGAATACAGAACATTATGATGGGTGGGGTAATTTTGAAAGAAGTATTAAGATATTCAAAGTCCAAGCTTGACAAGAAAATGTGGTACCATTTTCAATAATGTTCTGAAACATCAAGTACTGTAATAGAAAAGGATAAAAGCATCAGCAACTATAATTGAAGAAAGAGAAAAAATGCGTGAATAAAGACAAAAGTAAAAAAGCTGCAAAAGAAAAAAAACTTAAGATTGAAGTCAAGCGTCTACTCCCGATAATCAAGCGTCCGAAACGTCGTATTTTGAGGTATGCTCGTCCTAATGAAGTGATCTTGGTTTTGTTAGAAAGATAAGAGAAGTACCGTGTGATACTGTTCATGACAATCAGAACATGCCACCGTCTGCTGACAATTTCTGCAGCTTTGTGTGTTCAAAAGTATCGATCTTGGTATCTTTGGAAGGCTCAAATAAATATCTGCAACTCTCGTGAAGAGGTCAAGAGCGAAATCGATCTCTATCTTTGTCAAAATGCATCCGGAAGTTGGTGACGTGATGCCGTTCCTGACTGTCATACCTTTGTAGCGTCTGATGGTCATATATTGAGCTGATGGTGTTCGAATTGGATGAAATCGATGTCTCATTAAAGCTAATATCCATATAAACAAGTTTCGTGAAGACATCGAATCCTAGGTCGGCCAGAAATAGGGTCAAAATAGCATAATACGCAAAATGGTCAGAATGCTACGAGTTAAATAGCCTTGTGAATGTTCCACGTGGATAACCAAGCACCTTAGCCCTTTTAAGAAGAGTCCAGTGAAGCTAATCAAGCGTTTATTCAAAATACAGAACATTATAATAGGTGGAGAAGTAATTTTGATTGAAGTATTAAGATATTCAAAGTCCAAGCTTGTCCAGAAAATAAGGCACGCTTTTCAATAAAGTTATGAAGCATCAAGTACTATAATAGAAGAAGACAAAACCTTCAGTAACTCCAATAGAAGTGATCTAGAATATTGACAAAAATAGCGTGAATAAAGACAAAAGTACCAAAAGTGTCTGCTGCCAATAATCAATCGTCTGAAACGTCGTATTTTGAGGTATGCTCGTCCTAATGAAGTGATCTTGGTTTTGTTAGAAAGATAAGAGAAATACCTACATGTTTCCTGAAGAAGCCAAGATCTGTATCAATCTCCATCGGAGTGAAATTCCTTCTTCCAGCCTGAGATGTGATACTGTTCGAGAAAATCAGAACATGTAACCGTCCGCTGACATTTTATGGAGCTTTGGTCGTTCAAAAGTATCGATCTTGGTATCGTTGGAAGCCTCAAAGAAACATCTGCAACTCTTGCCAAGAGCTCAAGAGCGAAATCGATCTCTATCTTTGTCAAAATGCTTTCGTATGTTGGTGACGTGATGCCGTTCCTGACAGTCATACCTTTGTAGCGTCTGATGGCCATATATTGAGCTGATGGTGTTCGAATTGGATGAAATCAGTGTCTCATTGAAGCTATTATCCACATAAACAAGTTTAATGAAGACATCGAATCCTAATTCGTCCAGTAACAGGGTCAAAGAAGCATAATACGCAAAATGGTCAGAATGCTACGAGTTAAGTAGCCTTGTGAAGGTGCCAAGTGGATAACTAAGCGCCTTAGCTCTTTTAAGAAGCGTCCAGTGAAGCTAATCAAGCGTCTACTCAGAATACAGAACATTATGATGGGTGTTGCAATAATTTTGAAAGAAGTATTAAGATATTCACGTCCAAGCTTGACCATAAAATGAGGTACCCTTTTCAATAAAGTTCTGAAGCATCAAGTACTGTAATATAAGAATATAAAAGCTTCAGAAACTCTAATAGAATAACGAGAAGAAAAACGTGAATAAAAAAAAAAAGTAGAAAAGCGGCAACAGCAAAAAACACTGAAGATTGAAGTCAAGCGTCTGCTGCCAATAATCAATCGTCCAAAACGTCATATTTTGAGATATGCTCATCCTAATGAAGTGATCTTGGTTTTGTTAGAAAGATAAGAGAAATACCTACATGTTTCCTGAAGAAGCCGAGATCTGTATCAATCTCCATCGGAGTGAAATTCCTTCTTCCAGCTTGAGATGTGATACTGTTCGAGACAATCAGAACATGCAACCGTCCGCTGGCAATTTATGGAGCTTTGGGTTTTCAAAAGTATCGATCTTGGTATCGTTAGAAGCCTCAAAGAAACATCTGCAACTCTTGCCAAGAGCTCAAGAGCGAAATCGATCTCTATCTTTGTCAAAATGCTTTCGTATGTTGGTGACGTGATGTCGTTCCTGACAGTCATACCTTTGTAGCGTCTGATTGCCATATATTGAGTTGATGGTGTTCGAATTGGATGAAACCGGTGTCTTATTAAAGCTAATATCCATATAAACAAGTTTCATGAAGACATCGAATCCTAATTCGGTCAGTAACAGGGTCAAAGAAGCATAATACGCAAAATGATCAGAATTCTACGAGTTAAACTGACTTGTGAATGTGCAAAGCGGATAACCAAGCGCCTTAGTTCATTTAAGAAGCATCCAGTGAAGCTAATCTAGCATCTTCTCAGAATACAGAACATTATGATGGGTGGAGAAGTAATTCTGAATGAAGTTTTAAGATATTCAACGTCCAAGCTTGACCAGAAAATGAGGTACCCTTGTCAATAAAGTTCTGAAGCATCAAGTACTGTAATATAACAATATAAAAGCTTCAGCAACTATAATATAAGAAAGAGAAGAAATGCTTGAATAAAGACAAAAGTAAAAAAGCGGCAACAGCAAAAACACGGAAGATTGAAGTCAAGCGTCTGCTGTCCATAATCAAGCGTCCGAAACGTCGTATTTGAGGTACGCTCGTCCTCATGAAGTGATCTTGGTTTTTTTAGAAAGATAATAGAAATACCTACATGTTTCCTGAAGAAGCCGATATCTGTATGAGTCTCTATCGGAGTGAAATTCCTTCTTCAAGCTTGAGATGTGATACTGTTCGTGACAATCAGAACATGCAACCGTCTGTTGACAATTTCTGGAGCTTTGGGTGTTCAAAAGTTTCGATCTTGGTATCTTTGGAAGGCTCAAAGAAATATCTGCAACTCTCGTGAAGAGGTCAAGAGCGAAATCGATCTCTATCTTTGTCAAAATGCATCCGTTGTCAAAATGCATTCGTAAGTTGGTGACGTGATGTTGTTCCTGACTGTCATACCTTTGTAGTGTCTGATGGCCATATATTGAGCTATTGGTGTTCGAATTGGATGAAACCGGTGTCTCATTAAAGCTAATATCCATATAAACAGGTTTCATGAAGACATCAAATCCTAAATCGGCCAGTAACAGGGTCAAAGAAGCATAATACGCAAAATGGTCATAATGCTACGAGTTAAACAGACTTGTGAATGTGCAAAGCGGATAACCAAGCGCCTTAGCTCAATTAAGAAGTGTCCAGTGAAGCTAATCTAGCATCTTCTCAGAATGCAGAACATTATGATGGGTGGAGAAGTAATTTTGAATTAAGTTTTAAGATATTCGACGTCCAAGCTTGACCAGAAAATTAGGTACCCTTTTCAATAAAGTTCTGAAGCGTCAAGTACTGTAATATAGGAATATAAAAGCTTCAGCAACTCTTATAGAAGAAAGAGAAGAAAAGCGTGAATAAAGACAAAAGTACAAAAGCAGCAACAGCAAAAACACTGAAGATTGAAGTCAAGCGTCTGCTGCCGATAATCAAGCGTCTGAAATGTCGTATTTTGAGGTACGCTCCTCCTAATGAAGTGATCTTTGTTTTGTTAGAAAGATAATAGAAATACCTACATGTTTCCTGAAGAAGCCGAGATCTGTATCAATCTCTATCGGAGTGAAATTCCTTCTTCAAGCTTGAGATGTGATACTGTTCATGACAATCAGAACATGCAACCGTCTGCTGACATTTTCTGGAGCTTTGGGTGTTCAAAATTATCGATCTCGGTATCATTGTAAGGCTCAAAGAAATATCTGCAACTCTCGAGAAGAGGTCAAGAGCGAAATCGATCTCTATCTTTGTCAAAATGCATCCGTAAGTTGGTGACGTGATGTCGTTCTTGATTGTCATACCTTTGTAGCGTCTGATGGCCATATATTGAGCTGATGGTGTTCAAATTGGATGAAATTGGTGTCTCATTAAAGCTAATATCCATATAAACAAGTTTCATGAAGACATCGAATCCTAATTTAGCTAGTAACAGGGTCAAAAAAGCATAATACGCAAATTGGTCAGAATGCTACGAGTTAAATAGCCTTGTGAATGTGCCAAGTGGATAAGAAAGCGCCTTAGCTCTTTTAAGAAGCGTCCAGTGAAGCTAATCAAGCATCTACTCAGAATACAGAACATTATGATGGGTGGAGCAATAATTTTGAATGAAGTATTAAGATATTTTTCTATGTAAGACAGAAAGTGAAAGAAATTCCATCTAGGAACTTCTAATTTAAATCTGACTATGCTAAGTTGCACAAAAAAATTATTTTACTTCAATTCAAAGCAAAGTCTAGGAAAGGTTTTAGACGATTAAAAAGGTCCGTTGAGCGCCTCACTGCTATGTCATAATAGATCCGAACAC
>CM077343.1:39961870-39986870 GCA_039655645.1 Ammopiptanthus mongolicus | reverse complement strand
AGGACCCCACTACTCGTCGTATTTGGTTTGGTATTGCTATCGCACATGACTTCGAGAGTCATGATGATATTACTGAGGAACGTCTTTGTCAGAATATTTTTGCTTCTCATTTCGAGCAATTAGCAATAATTTTTCTGTGGACTTCCAGGAATCTGTTTCATGTAGCTTGGCAAGGAAATTTTGAGGCGTGGGTACAGGATCCTGTACATATAAGACCTATTGCTCATGCAATTTGGGATCCTCATTTTGGTCAACCGGCTGTAGAAGCTTTTACTTAAGGGGGTGCTCTTGGCCCAGTAAATATCGCCTATTCCGATTTTTATCAGTAGTGGTATACAATCGGTTTACGTACTAACGGGGATCTTTATACCGGAGCTCTTTTTCTATTATTTCTTTCTGCCATATCTTTAATAGCGGGCTGGTTACACCTACAACCGAAATGGAAACCGAGCGTTTTGTGGTTTAAAAATGCCGAATCCCGCCTCAATCATCATTTGTCAGGACTATTCGGAGTCAGTTCCTTGGCTTGGACAAGGCATTTAGTCCATGTCGCTATTCCGGGATCCAGGGGAGAATACGTTCGATGGAATAATTTCTTAGGTGTATTGCCACACCCCCAAGGATTAGGTCCACTTTTTACAGGTCAGTGGAATCTTTATGCTCAAAACCCCAATTCGAGTAGTCATTTATTTGGTACCCCCCAAGGAGCAGGAACTGCCATTCTAACACTTCTCGGGGGATTTCATCCGTAAACGCAAAGTTTATGGCTGACCGATATTACACACCATCATTTAGCTATTGCAATTCTTTTTCCCATTGCTGGTCATATGTATAGAACTAACATTGGGATTGGGCATAGTATAAATGATCTTTTAGAAGCACATATTCCTCCGGGGGATAGATTGGGGCGTGGGCATAAGCGTCTTTATGACACAATTAATAGTTCAATTCATTTTCAACTAGGCCTTGCTCTAGCCTCTTTAGGGGTTATTACTTCTTTGGTAGCTCAACACATGTACTCTTTACCTGCTTATGCGTTTATAGCGCAAGACTTTACTACTCAAGCTGCGTTATATACTCATCATCAATACATCGCAGGATTCATTATGACAGGAGCTTTTGCTCATGGAGCTATCTTTTTTATTAGAGATTACACTCAAGCCAGAACAGAATGAGGATAAAGTATTGGCAAGAATGTTAGACCATAAGGAAGCTATCATATCCCATTTAAGTTGGGCCAGCATCTTTCTGGGATTCCATACTTTGGGACTTTATGTCCATAATGATGTCATGCTTGCTTTTGGCACTCCGGAGAAACAAATCTTGATCGAACCTATATTTGCCCAATGGATACAATTTGCTCATGGTAAAACTTCCTATGGGTTCGATGTACTTTTATCTTCAACGAATAGTCCGGCCTTCAATGCAGGGCGAAGCATATGGTTGCCTGGTTGGTTAAACGCTATTAATGAGAATAGTAATTCTCTATTCTTAACAATAGGGCCTGGAGACTTCTTGGTTCATCATGCTATTGCTCTAGGTTTACATACAACTACATTGATCTTAGTAAAAGGTGCTTTGGATGCATGCGGTTCCAAGTTAATGCTGGATAAAAAGGATTTTGGTTATAGTTTTCCTTGTGATGGTCCGGGACGAGGTGGTACTTGTGATATTTCGGCTTGGGACACATTTTATTTGGCAGTTTTCTGGATATTAAATACCATTGGATGGGTTACTTTTTATTGGCATTGGAAGCACACTACACTATGGCAGGGTAATGTTTCACAGTTTAATGAATCTTCTACCTATTTGATGGGATGGTTACGAGATTATCTATGGTTAAATTCTTCACAACTTATCAATGGATATAACCCCTTTGGTATGAATAGTTTATCGGTTTGGGCGTGGATGTTCTTATTTGGACATCTTGTTTGGGCTACTGGATTTATGTTCTTAATCTCCTGGCGCGGATATTGGCAAGAATTAATTGAAACTTTAGCATGGGCTCATGAACGCACACCTTTGGCTAATTTGATTTGGTGGAGAGATAAACCAGTGGCTCTTTCCATTGTGCAAGCAAGACTGGTTGGATTAGCCCACTTTTCTATAGGTTATATATTTACTTATGCAGCTTTCTTGATTGCCTCTACATCGGGTAAATTTGGTTAATTTAATTCTTTATTGTATCCGCGAAAATCTCATTTCATTTCTTTCTATGGAGAAGGGAAGGGGAACCGCCTTCTTTTCTTATATTTCTTAAATTTCTACATCTAGGATCAGACCTGTAACATTGACAGTAATAGGAAATGAACCATTATGGCAAGGAAAAGTTTGATTCAGAGGGAGAAGAAGAGGCAAAAATTTGAACAAAAATATCACTTGATTCGCCGATCCTCAAAAAAAGAAATAATCAAAGTTCCGCCGTTAAGTGATAAATGGGAAATTCATGGAAAGTTAGAATCACTACCACGTAATAGTGCACCTACACGTCTTCATCGACGTTGTTTTTCGACCGGAAGATCGAGAGCTAATTATCGAGACTTTGGTTTATCTGGACACATACTTCATGAAATGGTTCATGGATGTTTGTTGCCCGGTGCAACAAGATCAAGTTGGTGAGGATGAAAAATTCTCTTCATTTTTGTATTCATTTTTATTTTTATGATCAGCCATCACAGGAGGGCCCCTTTACCATTCTGTATAAATGGTTTATTCTATTTGTACAGATATGGTGGAGGGGCACATTCTTTGTTTGTCCATAAGTTGTTAATTCTTCTCTTTATCGCGGGGTAGAGTAGATTGGTAGCTCGCAAGGCTCATAACCTTGAGGTCATGGGTTCAAATCCTGTCTCCGCAACATTTTTGACAAAAAAAAACTGTGTTTCAAAATGAAAGTGGATAGTACCGGTACTATCCACTTTCAACTCTATAAAAATTTTTATACTATTACTTATCTAAATACATAAAAGTAGGGGCGGATAGCGGGAATCAAACCCGCGTCTTCTCCTTGGCAAAGAGAAATTTTTCCATTCGACTATATCCGCATTTTTTTGTGGTACTCGATACGTAATATATCGATTCGATTTATGCAGAGCTAGGTTCGATACTCTGTTAGGGGTAATTCGAAATAAAGTTGAAATCAAAAAAAAAAATTGAATATTTTCAATATTAAAAAATAGAATATATAGAAATAGAATAGATAGATAATATCTATATATTTTTCTATTCTATTCTAAATAGAATAATACTTTCTAGGCTTAATTGCACTTTTGGTCCCCCAAGTATCACGATTGTGCAATTTTGGTCCCCCGGGTTTTAATTGCGCCAATTGGGTCCTCCAAGTATCACGATTGTGCAATTTTGGTCCCCCAAGTTTCAATTGCGCCAATTGGGTCCCCACGTATCATGATTGTGCAATTTTGGTCCCCCAATTATCACGATTGTGCAATTTTTAACGCCAGTAGCCTACATAGGACACGTGGGACTAATTTGACACTTGGTGAAGTCAACTTGACAGTTTACAGGACATTCTTATAAGACAACATTGTCATATCACACAATTTAATGGTCAAATGCACGTCATTAAATGTCACATAAGAATGACACGTAAGCTGTCAAACTAGTCTCATTAAGTGTCAAATCAATCACACATGTGCTTCGTAGGCTGTTGATGTTAAAAGTTGCACAATCGTGATACTTGGAGGACCAAAATTGCACAATCGTGATACTTGGGAATCAAAATTGCACAATCATGATACGTGGGGGACCCAATTGGCACAATTGAAACTTAGGGGACCAAAATTACACAATTATGATATTTAGAGGACCCAATTGGCGCAATTAAAACCCGGGGGACCAAAATTGCACAATCGTGATACCAGAGGGACCAAAAGTACAATTAAGCCTACTTTCTATTCATATTAATAATTCGTGTTTCTCTTATTGTATATTCTTCTATAAATAATAGATATTCTATTATTTATAGAAGAATATATATAGAAAATTTATATATACAATTTTTATATTATATTATTTATAGAATATTTAATGGAATATTTTCAAATTATTCTATTTTATTTTAATGTGCCTCACAATCCGAAAGAATTCGGGGGTCATTTGTATTTTCGATATAGAACAAAAATAGCTTCAAGAGATGAGAGAATTAAGAATACCCACTAGAAAGACTAATCTAATCCATAATGATGTACCGGAAAATATAACATTTTTATTACTTGACCAACCATCAGGAGAAGCAAATACAAAAGGTACACTAATCAATAAAATGGATGAAGTAGCAATTAATGCAAAAACAGCCAATTGGAAAGCAATAGTCATGTTTCTAATCCTCTAATTTACCAACAAAGAACTATACCATTTGATCCCTTTTTTATTTTATCGACAAAAAATTTGTAATAAAAAACGCATTATGGAGGGTTTTTTCATGAATCCATTGATTTTATATGACTTATTCCCACCCCACCCCCTTTTGAGGCATAGATCGAGGGTGGTCGTTTTTTTTTTTTTTACTTCACTTCACAACAAAAGGGCATGCTGGATCATGCATGTATATCTATATATACAGTATATACAGATCGAAAAATAGACCAATAGATTCACACCGGATAACTTTACCATAGATAGATAATAAGGGTATCTATTCATATGGTCATGTTCTACTCATTGGAATAAAGATAAAATAGAAATTAGCTTTTGGAGAGATGGCTGAGTGGTTGATAGCTCCGGTCTTGAAAACCGGTATAGTTCGAAACAAAGAACTATCGAGGGTTCGAATCCCTCTCTCTCCTTTTGTTTGGTTGACGAATGGATTATTTTATTGGTTTTGGTTGGTTCGGTTTTTTTTTCGGGCTCGGCTATACCACCACTTAGTCAAGCCCCAAAAAAAAAAGATTAGATAGAAATGAGTTGAAAATAAAATACTTTTTCAATATGACCTGCTCGACTTAGCCAAATATGTATGGTGAAATCAAAGTGATTCTTACTTCAAGCATTGGATCTCATGTCTCAATTAAGAGGAGTCATGGAAAGAGCAGGTTCAAAATCTCGATCAATTCCTTTTTCAAATCCTGCGGTAGCTGCGCGAGCTCTTCCTGCGTGCCATAAATGACCTCCGAATAGGAAGAATCCTAGAACAAAATGAGAAGTATCTAACCAACTTCTAGGAGAGACATAATTGACTGCATTGATCTCTGTAGCTACGCCACCCATGGAATTTAAAGAACCTAAAGGAGCATGAGTCATATATTCCGCGGAACGATGTTCTTGCCAAGGCTGTATGTCTTTTTTCAGTCTACTCAAGTCCAAACCATTGGGACCCCTTAGAGGTTCTAACCAGGGAGCAGGTAGATCCCAAAAACGCATAGTGTCTCCCCCAAAAATAACTTCTTCGGTCGGGGAACTCTTTAGAAATTTACCTAAACTGGTAGGTCCCTGAGCAGATCCTACGTTAGCCCCAAGACGTTGGTCTCTAACTAGAAAAGTAAATGCTTGAGCTTGAGAAGCTTCTAGTCCAGTGGGCCCATAAAACTCACTAGGATAAGCGGTATTATTAAACCAGACAAAGCAACAAGCAATAAAACTAAAAAACAGATAAAGCACCTAAACTATAAGACAAGTAAGCTTCTCCAGACCATACAAGTGCACGCCGAGCCCACGCAAAATGTTTGGTTAAGATATGCCAAATTCCACCAAATATACAAATGGAACCCAGCCATACGTGCCCTCCAATTATATCTTCCAAATCGTCCACACTAACAATCCACCCTTCTCCTCCAAAAGGTGATTTTAGTAAACAACCAAATATAATACTTGGACTAAGGGTCAAATTGGTAATTTTTCTTACATCTCCCCCCTAGGGCCCAGGTATCATATATACCCCCAAAATAAAGAGCCTTGAATACTAGAAGAAAAGAACCTATACCTAACAAGAGTAAGTGAATACCCAAAATTTTAGTCATCTTATTTCTATCTTTCCATGCATAACCGAAGAATGGAAAAGATTCTTCAAGAGTCTCAGGTCCCAGAAGTGCATGATTGATATGAGCCCAATAAGGAGTATGGACCAAGAAGCACTTCAAGGACTTGGTGGGCCTATGACCAGATCAAGAACCAAGAAAGCCCAAGAAGCCCTAAAACAAATGGTGACCACCTTTATGGAAGCAAGCCCAACTTCAGGCCTAGAAGGAATGGAGGCCAAGATGGTGACTTATCTTAGTCAAGTAGAGGCCCATAATGATGACAAGGGGGCGTGACCTTGCTTTCATAGTTGTTGTTTTGTTTTTCAATTCAATAAAGTGTAATGGGTTATCTGAATGGATCCAAATGAGCATTCTCTATTAGTGGGCTACATTAAGAGTTGCATGAAGGTCAAGCCCATATTTCCCATGGTGTTACACGAGTTTAGAGAGTCTTAGAGGAGGGAATCTTTAGCTTGCATGCTATAAGAAACTCCTCATTTTAGTTGAGTGAATAAATGTTGTAAGTTATGGGTGTTACACTTTTAATTTGAAAAGCAAGTGTAACCACCCATAATGATGAGATGGTAGGCGTGATAACTAGGGGGATTAGTGGCTGATTTCTTTTTGTTTGGTGGCTATTTAAGTTGATCTTTAGTGTCATGAATCAAGCTATTAAATTGGGAGTTATAGATTGTCCTAGGATTCCTTTGTGTGGGTGAAAGATGGGCGTGTGGGGCTGAGTAGAATTGGTCCTAAGGTGAGCCATTAGTGACATAATTAGGCCATTCAAGTGGAGGTTATGCTTTGTCTTTGGATGCCAAAAGTTTGGATGTCCACAACTATATGTATGCGCCTACTACCATGAATAAGATAACTTGGATGTTGAATTTGGATTAATTCCATTTGTGAGAGTATTGTTCTCATAGTTCTTGGTTGAACCAAGCTTAGTTCTTATCAAGAATCCAAGATTCTTGTGGCGAACATCACTTGGCTTATCAAACCTTCTTGGTTTGTGGCGCCTCATCATTTCTTTCTTCACCATTTTCTTGTTTTCTTCACTTTTATGTTGCTACAATTTGTTCCTTAAGAAGAACACGAAATTAACTCTCTTTGAATTCAACCAAACGATCTTCAAAAAGGCAACCACACCATTTGTGTGTCATCAAGTGGTATCAAAGCTTAGGCTTTGGTTGAATTTTTGTTTGTGTTCTTGATTCTATTTTTCTTCTTCATCTTCTACTCTTTCTTCTTTTCATTCCAAAAACCAAAACAAAAGTTACTTTGATCTTTTCTTGAAGGGAAAATTCGTGGTTGTTGTGTATTGCTCCAAAAACAAAGTTTTCAAGAGTAATTCTCTTCCACAAGTTATAAAAAAAAAAGGAAATTCGTGTAAAAAATAAAAAAGGAGAGAAAGTTTCACTTGAGCAATTTGTGTCTTGAAAATTATTCCCTTCTTCCATTGTTTCTTACTTGTAAACCTTTTTCTTTTCTAGATTTTGTTCTTCGTTTTTCCTTGTTTTAATAAGTTTTGTGATTTTTGTTACTTGAATTTTGGTATTTTTGTGTTTTGTGTTTGATTCCTCTAAGAATTAAAGGAGAACATTTGCGAGGAAAAAGGCAAGAGTGCAAATTTACTTCTTGTGTGGAAAAAGCCAAAAGAGTGAAATTCATTTGTGTGACAAGTGAGGGAGTGTAGTGAGGAAACATAAATCATGGCAAACAATGAAGATAGTCCACCACTTTCACCAAGGTCCGCGGTCCTTTTTGTACGAATGACTAATCAAATGCAAGCCCTTCAAAGGCAAATGGAGTCAATGCAAACCAACTATGATCAACAACTTGCCAACCTTCAAAATGATGAGTCTAGTGGCAATGAAAGTGAAAGAGGAAGGCCTAGAGGAGGAAGGCATAGAGGAGGAGGACATAGAGGAAGGAGGCGTGATGAAAGGCTTGAGGGGGTCAAAATCAAAGTTCCTCCCTTTCTTGGGAAGAACAATCCGGAGGCTTACTTGGAGTGGGAGCTAAAGATAGAACAAGTCTTCGATTGTAATTCTTACAATGAAGGCAAGAAGGTGAAAGTAGCCGCCCTTGAGTTCAAAGAGTATGCCCTTATGTGGTGGGACCAATTACAAAAAGAGAGGAGGAGACTTGGAGGGGAGCCTATAGACACTTGGGAGGAGATGAAGTATGTCATGAGGAAGAGGTTTGTCCCAAATCATTACCAAAGGGACATTCACAACAAATTGCAAAGACTTACCCAAGGGACCAAGAGTGTAGATGAATATTTCAAGGAGATGGAGTTGGCCTTACTTAGGTCAAATTTTCAAGAAGATAAGGAGGCTACCATGGCAAGATTCTTACATGGCTTGAATCAAGATATTCAAGACATAGTAGAATTACAAAATTATGTGGAGCTTGAAGATTTGGTGCAACAAGCAATCAAGGTGGAGCAACAAATTAAGAGGAGGAAGTTCAAATATTCTTCTTCTTCTTCTTCTTCAAAGTTTCCATCATCAAATTGGAAGGATAAGCAAAAGAAGGAGGGTGCACCAACCAAAGAAGCCGTGAGCACCTCTCAAGGCAAGAAACCAATGGAAACAACCACTAGGAGCCGTGAAGTAAAGTGTTTCAAATGCCTTGGCCATGGGCACATAGCCGCCCAATGCCCAACCAAGAGAACTATGGTGACCATGAATGGTGAAGTAGTATCACAATCCGAGGCTTCAAGTGGGGAGGAAAGTGAAGAAGATGTGTTCATGCCGGATGGTGATTTACTTATGGTAAGGAGGCTATTGGGGAGTCAAGTGAAAGAACATGAAGCAAGCCAAAGGGAGAATATCTTTCATTCTAGATGCCTCATTCAAGGAAAGGTATGCTCTTTAATTATTGATGGAGGAAGTTGTGCCAATGTTGTAAGTACTAGATTAGTGTCAAAACTAAATCTTGTAACTAAAGCACATCCAAGACCATATAGGCTTCAATGGTTAAGTGAGGTAGGAGAAATGGTGGTGAACAAACAAGTGGAGGTTCCGTTCTCAATTGGGAAGTATGAGGATAGTGTTCTTTGTGATGTGGTGCCTATGGAGGCAAGCCACTTGTTGTTGGGAAGGCCTTGGCAATATGACAAGAAGGCCATCCATGATGGGTTCTCAAATAAGTATACTCTCATGTATCAAGACCGAAAGGTCATACTTTCTCCTTTATCTCCAAAGCAAGTTAGTGAGGATCAAATAAAAATGAGAGAAAAGAGAGAGCAAGAGAGAAAAGAAAAAGAGGGTGAAAAAGAAATTGAGAAAAAGAGTGAAGAAAAATAAAAAAAAAAATCATGAGAAAAAGGAAGTGAAAAATAGAGTGGAAAAAGAGACTAAAGAGATCCAAATACAAGTGGAGGAGTTGATACAAAAAGGTTGAGTGCAAGAAAGTTTGAGTCCATGTGCTGTCCCGGTAATTTTAGTGCCAAAGAAAGATGGGACTTGGAGGATGTGAACGGATTGTAGGGCCGTGAACAACATCACAATTAAGTATAGACATCCTATCCCTAGACTTGATGAATTGCTTGATGAATTGCATGGTGCTTGTGTTTTTCTAAAATTGATTTGAAAAGTGGGTACCATCAAATTAGAATAAGGGAGGGTGATGAATGGAAAACTGCCTTTAAATCTAAATATGGTTTGTATGAATGGTTGGTAATGCCTTTTGGTTTAACAAATGCACCTAGCACTTTTATGAGGCTTATGAACCATGTTTTGAGGGAATTTTTGGGCAAGTTTGTTGTGGTGTATTTTGATGACATCTTGATATATATCAAAAACTTAGATGAACATCATGAACATTTAAGGGCTGTTTTGCTTGTATTAAGAAAAGAAAAATTGTATGCTAATTTGGAAAAGTATACTTTTTGTGTGGACCATGTGATTTTTCTTGGATTTGTGATAAATGCTAAAGGGGTCCATGTTGACAAAGAGAAAATTAAGGCCATTCAAGATTGGCCAACCCCCAAAAATGTGAGTGATGTGAGGAGTTTTCATGGCTTGGCTAGTTTTTATAGGAGGTTTGTTAAGGACTTTAGCACCTTGGCTGCACCTCTTAATGAAATTGTCAAAAAAAAATGTTGGGTTTAAATGTGGGGAGAAGCAAGAACATGCTTTCAAAGAACTTAAGGAAAAGCTCACCCATGCACCAATACTTGTTTTGCCTAATTTTGCTAAATCTTTTGAGATTGAATGTGATGCTTCAAATGTTGGTGTTGGGGCTGTTTTGATGCAAGAGGGGCATCCAATTGCTTATTTTAGTGAGAAATTAAGTGGAGCTTCCCTTAATTATCCCACCTATGATAAGGAATTGTATGCCTTAGTAAGAGCTTTGCAAACTTGGCAACACTATCTTTTGCCCAAAGAATTTGTCATTCATAGTGACCATGAGTCTTTGAAATATTTGAAAGGGCAAGGAAAGTTAAACAAAAGACATGCAAAGTGGGTTGAATTTCTTGAACAATTTCCATATGTGGTGAAACACAAAAAGGGTAAGGCCAATGTTGTTGCTGATGCACTTTCAAGAAGGTATTCTTTACTTTCTACCCTTGAGACAAAGTTGTTGGGTCTTGAATGCATTAAGGAATTGTATGAGCATGATAAGGAATTTTCTCATATCTATGCTAATTGTGTGCATTCGTCCCAAAATGGATATTTTAGGCACCAAGGATTTTTGTTCAAAGAAAAACGTTTATGTGTGCCTAAAAGCTCTATAAGGGAATTGTTCTTAAAAGAGGCGCATGAAGGGGGATTAATGGGGCACTTTGGGGTCCAAAAGACTTTAGACATGTTGCATGAACATTTTCATTGGCCTCACATGAAGCATGATGTACAAAAATATTGTGAAAAATGCATTGTATGTAAAAAGTCAAAATCTAAAGTGATGCCCCATGGACTTTATACTCCTTTACCTATTCCTGACTCTCCTTGGATAGACTTATCTATGGACTTTGTTGTAGGATTGCCTAGGTCAAGGAATGGTAAAGATTCCATTTTTGTTGTGGTGGATAGGTTCTCTAAAATGGCACATTTTATTCCATGTAAAAAAGTTGATGATGCTTGTCATGTGGCGGACTTATTTTTTAGGGAAGTGGTGAGACTTCATGGTCTCCCAAGGAGTATTGTTAGTGATAGGGACACCAAGTTCCTAAGTCACTTTTGGAGGACTTTGTGGGGAAAACTAGGTACAAAGCTTCTTTTCTCCACTACTTGCCATACTCAAACGGATGGGCAAACTGAAGTTGTGAATAGAACACTTTCTTCCCTTTTAAGGGCTGTGATTAAAAAGAACATTAAGTCTTGGGAGGAGTGTTTGCCTCATGTGGAATTTGCTTATAATAGGGTTGTTCATAGCACCACTAAATATTCTCCTTTTGAGGTTGTTTATGGTTTTAATCCCTTAACTCCTCTTGATTTATTGCCTTTGCCTAACTCTTCAATTTTAAAGCATAAAGATGGTAGGGCCAAGGCTGAATATGTGAGGAAGTTACATGAGCAAGTGAAGGTCCAAATTGAAAAGAGGACCCAAAGCTATGCAAGACAAGCCAACAAAGGAAGGAAGAAGGTGGTATTTAAGCCCGAAGATTGGGTTTGGGTTCACATGAGGAAGGAAAGGTTTCCTTCCCAAAGGAAATCTAAATTCCAACCAAGAGGAGAAGGGCCATTTCAAGTGGTGGCCAAGATCAATGATAATGCATACAAGTTGGATCTTCCTGGTGAGCATGGTGGAATAAGTGCTACTTTCAATGTGGCTGATTTATCTTTTTTTGATGTAGGTGATGAAGAATTCAATTCGAGGACGAATTCAACTAAAAAAGGAGGGGATGATATGAGCCCAATAAGGAGTATGGACCAAGAAGCACTTCAAGGACTTGGTGGGCCTATGACCAGATCAAGAACCAAGAAAGCCCAAGAAGCCCTAAAACAAATGGTGACCACCTTTATGGAAGCAAGCCCAACTTCAGGCCTAGAAGGAATGGAGGCCAAGATGGTGACTTATCTTAGTCAAGTAGAGGCCCACAATGATGACAAGGGGGGCGTGACCTTGCTTTCATAGTTGTTGTTTTGTTTTTCAATTCAATACAGTGTAATGGGTTATGTGAGTGGATCCAATTGAGCATTCTCTATTAGTGGGCTACACTAAGAGTTGCATGAAGGTCAAGCCCATATTTCCCATGGTGTTACACGAGTTTAGAGAGTCTTAGAGGAGGGAATCTTTAGCTTGCATGCTATAAGAAACTCCTCATTTTAGTTGAGTGAATAAATGTTGTAAGTTATGGGTGTTACACTTTTAATTTGAAAAGCAAGTGTAACCACCCATAATGATGAGATGGTAGGCATGATAACTAGGGGGATTAGTGGCTGATTTCTTTTTGTTTGGTGGCTATTTCGGTTGATCTTTAGTGTCATGAATCAAGCTATTAAATTGGGAGTTATAGATTGTCCTAGGATTCCTTTGTGTGGGTGAAAGATGGGCGTGTGGGGCTGAGTAGAATTGGTCCTAAGGTGAGCCATTAGTGACATAATTAGGCCATTCAAGTGGAGGTTATGCTTTGTCTTTGGATGCCAAAAGTTTGGATGTCCACAACTATATGTATGCGCCTACTACCATGAATAAGATAACTTGGATGTTGAATTTGGATTAATTCCATTTGTGAGAGTATTGTTCTCATAGTTCTTGGTTGAACCAAGCTTAGTTCTTATCAAGAATCCAAGATTCTTGTGGCGAACATCACTTGGCTTATCAAACCTTCTTGGTTTGTGGCGCCTCATCATTTCTTTCTTCACCATTTTCTTGTTTTCTTCACTTTTATGTTGCTACAATTTGTTCCTTAAGAAGAACACGAAATTAACTCTTTTTGAATTCAACCAAACGATCTTCAAAAAGGCAACCACACCATTTGTGTGTCATCAATGATAAATACCGCCAAAGCCCAATACTGCAGAGGAAATTAAGTGAAGTACTCCAGACACAAAGTATGGAAAGGTGTCTATAACTTCCCCCCAGGACCTACCCCCCAACCTAGAGTAGCTAGATGTGGAAGTAAAATTAAGCCTTGTTCATACATGGGCTTCTCGGGTACGAAATGAGCTACTTCAAATAGGTTCATTGCTCCGGCCCAGAATACTATTAATCCGGCATGGGCTACATGAGCTCCCAGCAGTTTACCGGATAAATTGATAAGTCGGGTATTTCCGGCCCACCAAGCGAAACCGGTAGTTTCTTGGTCACGACCAGTTAAAGCTAAATTCCATCAAAGAGCGTTTCCACGTGGTAGAACCTCCTCAGGGAATATAAGGTTTTCATGAGGCTGATCTTGATCCGCCATCCATGCACGAATACCTTCGTTTAAGAGAATATTTTTGGTGTAGAAAGTCTCAAGTTCAGGATCTTCCGCTGCGCGGATTTCTTGAGAAACGAAGTCATAAGCACGTAGGTTCAGGGCCAGACCAACTACTCCAAGAGCACTCATCCATAAACCAGTTACAGGTACAAATAACATAAAGAAATGTAACCAACGTTTATTGGAAAAAGCAACCCCAAAGATTTGGGACCAAAAGCGGTTAGCGGTGACCATTGAATAAGTTTCTTCAGCTTGGGTTGGGTTATATATCTACGATTACTACTTTTATCATATCATCATATATTTGGCAGAAAATGTGAAACAAGAAATTCAGAAAAAACGGGGGGTTCGTAGCAAAATGATGTGGTATTGCATTATTTGTCCTATATGTGCAAATCCAAATCGAGCAGATCTTTCTTTACCCAGAGTCGAACAGAAACCTAAAAGAATTGAAGAAGCCCATTCAGAAACAAGAAAATGACATTGCGATTTCGATTCGATCTCGATGAAAACAATACATCAATGAAAAGTTAGTTCAATATGGTTAGTACTTTATCTATTTTATTACATTCTATCTATATTAATAGAATAGATAAAGGGGTCAAAAAAAGAAAAGTCGTCTTTATTTTCTTGAAAAATGTAAGAAAAAAAGACCTTTCCTTTCTTTAGAAGTTCGGAAAAGTCCATTATGAAAAAGGAAAGAGGGTTGAAATCTACACATTGATTCCTTTTTGCGATTTTTGTTTGGTCAACTGTATGCATCAAAAGGTGCATTTATGGCTCTTAGGTGATAAAATTTTATCCTAATCAATCAACTTTATCGAGAAAGGTTACTTTTTTTAGGCCAAGAGGTTGATAGTGAAATATTGAATCAACTTATTGGCCTTATGGTATATCTCAGTATAGAGGACGATAACCAAGATTTGTATCTGTTTATAAATTCTCCAGGCGGATGCGTAATACCTGGAATAGCTATTTATGATAATATGCAATTTGTACAACCAGATGTACAGACAGTATGCATGGGATTAGCTGCTTCAATAGGATCCTTTATTTTGGCAAGAGGAGAAATTACCAAACGTCTAGCATTCCCTCACGCTTGGCGCTAATGAGTCTTTTTTTCCTCAAATAAAAAGACTATACCTTCGCCCTATGAATATTAAGTAATAATAGCTTGGCACTTCGAGTTCGATATGCAATTTTTTTTTTCAAAACCATTCGATTATGTATCGAAAGAGTAGTATGAAAAAGGGGGTTATTTACGATTTGATTTGATCTATTGGGAGCCTATTTCAGTGTCACAAATTTTTTTTGTTTTGAGTTTTCACACCGGAAAAATTTTAACAATATTTAAGTTATGAAAGAATAGGAGAAACAAAAAAATTGTTTTTTATTTTATAACTATTTGAAAAAAAAAAAAAGAAACTTTGGGATTGCTAAATAACAGACGAAATAATAAAGCAAGGGAGTTGTCATAGTATTTTTTTTTTGAAATACTCTAAAAAAGGAAGGATGATTATTGGATCATTTACTGATATGGGTCTATCAGACCCAATATATTTTCTATTTTTTCGATCTTCGATGTAAGGTAAAAATCAATTCCATAGTATAGCCATATGCAATACGCAAAAGAAGCCTGTACGGTTATTCAATTTTATCTTTGTTTTTTTTATTATTTTATTATTTTTCTCTCTCGCCTTATCGTGTGAGAGAGAAGAAACCTTTATGATGTTATATCATCAGTGTAATGATCCATCAATCCGCTAGTTCTTTTCATGAGGCACAAACGGGAGAATTTATCCTAGAAGCGGAAGAATTATTGAAACTGCGCGAAACTATCACAAGGGTTTATGTACAAAGAACGGGCAAACCTTTATGGCTTGTATCTGAAGACATGGAAAGGGATGTTTTTATGTCAGCAGCAGAAGCCCAAGCCCACGGAATTGTCGATCTTGTAGCGGTTGAATAAAAGATTAACGAACGGCAAGGAAGGAGTCGCGCAAATACACGATTTGAGATTTTATTTTATCTTCTTACTTAATCTTCTTACCGGATTTAAGGGAATAGTTCTATTAATAGAATATAAGTCATTCGTAATGATCGGGTTCGGATTGATCTAAACCAGCTAGACTCACCATGCCAACTATGAAACAACTTATTAGAAACACAAGACAGCCAATCCGAAATGTCACGAAATCCCCCGCTCTTCGGGGATGCCGTCAGCGCCGAAGAACGTGTACTAGGGTGTATGTGCGACTCGTTCAAATCCATAGACTAAGACAAAATAAAGAAAGGAAACAATTTATTCTAGTATCGGTGATCGGTTAAAAATCTATTAATAATATATATATTCTTCTATTGTGTATCAAATTTATGGTTTTGATTGGTGCCAACCCAATCACCTCAATTTGCAATTTAGGATGAGAAAAGCTTCCCCATTGGTAGCAAATGTTTACCTCTTAAGCGGGGAAAATCCTATTTCAATTAAAAAAAGCGGAAAGATTATGCTTATTTTTGCAAGAACGGACTAAGAGGGTCAGCTACCCAGCTAATCTTCATACTTAAATACCGTTACTGTATAGCTAGATTTCGTTGTGAAAGACCTATTATAAGATATTTCATGGGTAGAGCCAAAGAGTGTGAACTGTACAAGTTAACAATAAAATAACAATGATTAAATGAAGGGGGCTCCGGTGTATAGAGAGGACCTGGCCGTTTAAAAAGTATCATAGAAACGATGGAACTCACCATTTCTTTATCTATTTCTATTTAATTTACTATGTTGTTTTGATACCTAGTATCAATACAATTTCTTATTTCGTTTCGAGGTTAAATGCTTAGAAATAAAAAGAAAAAATCGTGGTTGGGAAGGTTATAGTAGCAAAAGCCATTGGAATTTAGATTTTATACATTGGAAGAATCTATTTTTGTTATTAATAGACTAGGAGGGGAAAAAATAATAACTGAAAGAAAGGAAATCAAATAGTTATTCATTAAAAAAAAAAGTCTTATTTTATTTATTCAATGACTAGAATTAAACGGGGATATATAGCTCGGAAACGAAGGACAAAAATTCGTTTATTTATATCAAGCTTTCGGGGGACTCATTCAAGACTTACTCGAACTATTACTCAAAAGAAAATAAAAGCTTTTGTTTCAGCTCATCGGGATAGAGATAGGAAAAAAAAGGGATTTTTGCGGTTTGTGGATCAGTCGAATAAATGCAGTAATTGGTGAGAATAAAAAAATATATACACTATAGTTATCATAATTTAATGTATAATCTGTACAAGAGGCAATTGCTTCTTAATCGTAAAATAGTTGCACAAATAGCTATATTAAAAGGAGATTGTCTTTTTATGATTGCCAACGAGATCATACAAAACTCTACTACTTTCCCGGAGACTGAACTCTGGGAAAGTAGTAGAGTTTTGTATGATAATAAAATCAAATTCGTATCATAAAGTCATCAAAATAACATCAAAATAAAATGAACAACTCGAATTGGATTGTCATAGTTTTCGAACAAAACATCAATCCACGTTTGATTTGAGTTTAGATTCAAATTTGAATTCAATTGAAGAGTAACTCTATATCTTTTTTTAAGACTAATAGTAGTAGTTCTAGTGGTCAACTCACTTTTTTTCTTTTTTTAAGACTGATAGTAGTAGTTCTAGTGGTCAACTCACTTTTTTCAAGTTTTTTTCATTATTAAGAAAAGGTAACGAAGATAAAATATGAGCTTGTTTCATAGCAATCGTAATTAATTGTTGTTGTTTTAAGGTCAATCTATTCACCCATCTAGATAATATTTTTCCTTGTTCACTAATAAATCGACTAATTAAACTCATGTTTTTATAATCAATTCGATCCCCCGATTGGATTGAGGGCAAATGCCTACGAAAAGATCTCTTGGATTTAAGAAAGAGTCGCTTAGATTTATCCATGGTTTGTTTATTTCTATCCCGAAAATCCTATTTCTTACAAAAAAAAAAAAGATTTATTTTGTTTTATTTCTATTTTTACTATGTACCTTTTATTTATTTAATATGAAAAATAGGTCATTTTTTTTCATGTTCCTTCCCTTTGTTTGGAAGGGTAACACAAAAGCAATCAATTTTATCTATTTCTTTATCTCTGCGTGAATAATATGTTTGCAACAACAGGGACAGAATTTTCTCAATTCCAATCGACTAGGCGTATTGTGTCGATTCTTTTGAGTAATATATCTGGAAATACCAATTGATTCCTTATTTTTATTAACACTATTTTGAGCACAATTGGTACATTCCAAAATAACCGTTACTCCTATATCTTTACCCTTGGCCATGAACCTCCTTTGAAATTTTTTGATTCACTTAGCTCTTCGATTTTTGGATTCGAAGAAGAAAAAGAAAGGAACGAAAAAAGTAGAAGTTGATAATTCGAATCACAGTGCAATATTTAAGTTTTCGTTTAAGTATCTTGTATGATATTGTTGCCCCCGCCCTAGCTATTCCATTTCAATTAATAATAGAGTGAGACCAGAATGGAAATGAATTAATAATTTTTCATAATTATTAATTCATTTCCATTTCAGCTTGGGCCAAATCCAAATTCCGAGTTTCGCTAAGGCCGAATTCACCTTTATTCTTTCTCTTTTAGAATTAGATTAGAATAAGTTAGAAAAGAGAAAGAAGAAGATGATTAATCACAGATATTGGATTGGATCTCGAATCTTCTTCAACCCTTCCTGTGCCAATAACTAGAATGAAAAAAAGGGGAATATCAATGCATCCGAGAATAAACGATTGATCTCTATCAAGAGACCCGCTAAAGCCCCGAACCATAGAGTACTTATCACTGGTACCACAGAGAGATATGTTTTTAGATCTCGCATTTATAATCCTCCTTCTTTTTATTCTTTATTGTAATTTTTAATACATAATAACCTAGAGGAATATGATCAGATGGTTATTTAGTTAATAACCACTTGTATTTGTCGGCAGAATTCCTAATTCAAATCGAAATGGACAATGATTCTTTAGATATTTTTTTAACAAAAAAGAAGTCTATTTCTGCCCGAGCGTTCCCTAAAATTATTTTTCCGATTTAGTTTAGGGAAATTTCCTATTTAATTTATTTATTTTCATACTTTTTATATATATATATATTCTTTCTTTTTTATATTCTAATTATTATATTTTTTATTTAATTAAATATTCTTATTTTATTCTATAGAATAAATATTTTTCTTTTTCATATCCTTATAATATACAATAGGAAACTAAAAAGAAAGAAAAAATGGCAGGATAATTGAATAATTAATATATATCTATATATATATATATATATATATATATATATATATATATATATATATATATATATATATATATATATATATATCAACAGAGAAAAGAAAAATATGGAAAACAAGACAAAGATTCTTTACAATGACACTAGAAACCAATTGAGAGGGATGTAGCGCAGCTTGGTAGCGCGTTTGTTTTGGATACAAAATGTCACGGGTTCAAATCCTGTCATCCCTATCCCTAACTATTACTTATCGACTTATCGTATGTATGAGCAGTAACAAGGGATCAATTGAGACCGATTCAGACATATACAATATCATAATATATTGATATTGTATATGTCTGAAAGATGTATTGGGGCCTCATAAAAATAAAAAATTATTTATGAGAATAAAGTGCTCTTAGTTCAGTTCGGTAGAACGCGGGTCTCCAAACCGGATGTCATAGGTTCAAATCCTACAGAGCGTGATTCCATTCTTGTGAGATCGAGAATGACACTGAAATATTTGAACAACAGTCTCAAGTCCGAATTTGACACCTCCTGGGGATTAGGATTAAAACAAATAAATAGGAGGTCAATAAGCAAAAGAGATGTTAATTAATCAAAGGTCCAATTGATCACCACGTCGATATTGTAAATAGGCAGTTATGAATAATCTAGCCAAAGTAATAGAAATGAGACCTAACACGATTCCAAATAGAAAAACTTCAATCATTTGAATTTGTTTGAAAGGGAAAGGGGTAGGTAATATCTATCCTAAAATATTAATCTATCTATATGACCAAGAATTTGAAATGGACACGGTAAGGAACTACGGAATATCTAGAATATCAAAAAAAAAAAATCAAATTCATTTCAAATCAAATAAATCGTATCTTACTCAGACCGATAAATAGAACTGAGGTTATAGGTGAAGCCGCTAGTAGAAAACCGAAATAACTAGTTATAGTGGGCATAAAGAAGCTAAATGAAATATTTTCTTTTTTTATACATACATATGTTTATAAAGCATTTCCCTAAGTTTCCGTTTTGAGGAGAAAAATAGGAATATAAACAAAAATACCACTTGTAAGGTACAATTGAAAATTTTTGATTCATCACTAAATCATTACAGACGAACAAAAATATAGTGACATAGGTATGAAATCAATACATCATCTGTGACATCTACCCATCCTGTGATTCGAAATCAACAGATTTATCGAGCAACTCATGAGTTGAGTAAACTAATCTAATTAGAATATTTTCGTTTTAATTATTTATATTTTAATTATATATTAAAAATAGAACATATAAATATTTCTATTTAGTATTTATATTATATACATATTATATTTCTATTAGAAAATAATAATAAATATTAAAACAAAAAAGAATAAAACTTTGTTGTTTAATTTCATTCAACTTTAAATTAATATGGAAGAATATCTATTTGAACCCCCTTGTCTTTTATTTTTATTGTATCTAATTTGTTCTATTTCCCTTCTTTATTTTAGAACATAAAGAAGAGTGACCAACCTTAGAATGTCCTTTACTTTTTGACTTTCATTTTAGTTCATTAGATTTAGTAGTGGGTTCCATTCTTCTCTAATATCTACAACGAGAAGAAAAAGGGTATCAGATCACTCAAAACTGCTGGGGTGGGGTTCCGCAGTTTTTTCTTTCCATTTTTATTTTTAATATAAAGCTTCCTTGTAATTAAGCCAAGAAAGAGTCCTTTCTGCCTTCAAATAATATCTATTACTACTATTATTTTACTTGTTACTGGATGGACGATTAAACAATTCAATTCTTTAAATTGAAAAAGGAGTAGATTCCAACAAAAAACATCTTCGACAACCACAAAAAAGTATATTTCTAGATTTCACATCTAATTGAATTGTAGAAATATGATAATCTCCTTCCTGTTTTATGTTTTAATTGATTCTCAGTTTCTAGTCTAGTCCAAAGCGAAGCTAATAATGTCGAGAACCCCCATCTTATACTATAAAATTTTCTTATACTCTCAAACTTTTGAGTACATCGAGACAACCAACAAGGAAAGAAAAAAGAAATTATCTAGTACTTGATCTCGCCCCTGATTGTGAAATTTCGTTGCTGTGTCAGAAGAAGGATAGCTATACTGATTCGGTATACTCGAAAGACACCCTCGGTACTATATTGACGATCTAACAAAGATGGCATTTCAGTAAATTTCTACTTAGTGATCTCATCTTTTATGGAATCGAGCCCCTTTGACTGTACAAGAATATGCGGAGCTCGACATGTCTGGAAGCACAGGCGAACGTTCTTTTGCTGATATTATTACCAATATTCGATACTGGATTATTCATAGCATTACTATACCCTCCCTATTCATTGCGGGTTGGTTATTTGTCAGCACGGGTTTAGCTTACGATGTATTTGGAAGCCCCCGCCCAAACGAGTATTTTACAGAGAGCCGACAAGGAATTCCATTAATAACCGGCCGTTTTGATCCTTTGTAACAACTCGATGAATTTAGTAGATCTTTTTAGGAGGCTCCAATGACCACAGATCGGACCTATCCAATTTTTACAGTACGATGGTTGGCTGTTCACAGACTGGCAGTACCCACCGTTTCTTTTTTGGGATCAATATCAGCAATGCAGTTCATCCAACGATAAACCTAATCCGAATTGTATTATAGAGCTACGACACAATCAAACCGAAACGAACAAAATGTTGAATTGAATCGTACCAGTCTCTACTGGGGGTTATTACTCATTTTTGTACTTGCTGTTTTATTTTCAAATTATTTCTTCAATTAATAGAAGAAAAGGGAATAGTAAGAATTCTCTTATCCCATTCGGAAGGATATCATTTCATAATTATCTATCACTGTTTATGTCTCTAGCATGACTACTTGATCAAATGTGGAGGAAAGTGGGATAAATGGCCGATACTACTGGAAGGATTCCTCTTTGGATAATAGGTATTGTAATTGGTATTCCTGTGATCGGTTTAATTGGTATTTTATTTTATGGTTCATATTCCGGATTGGGCTCATCCCTGTAGTAATCGGATAAATTGAATTTTTGCGATATGAAAGCGTAAGAACTCACCAGGGAGCCACTCGAATTCGTCAAAGAAAGAGTGGCTCCCTGGTGAGTTGTTACGTTTTCATAATCTTTTTTCTTCGTATAAATAAATGACTCACTAGATAACGTTTTCCGATGTTTCAAAAAACTCCATTTCATTCGGTGTTTTTGATGATGTTTTTGAAAAATGAACTTCATTAATTGATTCAAAACATCACTCTTTATTTTTACTTATTTTTAATTTGAAAGAAAAATAAAAGAAAGAATCAAAGGGATCACTTAATTTTCTTCTTCTAGGTGGCGCAATAGAATATAATGAATTCTATTGTATTATATTGTAATAGATTCTTTTAATTATATTCTATATTTTTCTATCGATTAAGTATCATGTGAACCGAACCTTTTCTATAGTATCCTAATAGAATCTTACTCGAAATCGATTTTATTTTACTATCTATATAGTATCTAATAGTATCGAATCATGATTGCATTCTTCTTTTTTTTTTTTATAAACAAGTTATTAATTGAAGAAGTTGGGTCAATCAAATTCCCTCTCTTTTTTTTTTAAAACGGATCAGTACACCCGGTCTACGAATTTATTCTAATTATCAACGAATTCTTAGAATTTTAGGAGGAATGAGAATTGTAATTCTTTCTACTTCTAGAGGTATAATGACAGATCGAGAGGCTCAATTACAAAGAATCGGTGGAGAAGTTTTATGTTATATATGGTAATCTTTCTGATATCCGAATTATTTGAGAAACTTCTATCCATTTTTGTTGTTAAAAAAGAGAATCTAGTTGGAATAATAATATTAATAATAACATTAATAGTTTCATTGAGAGTGATCTTTGTTCTCGAATCTGTATTGACAGTTACATTTTAGTTGATAGTGACAAAGACAATGACAGTTACTTTTATAGTTACATTTGTGGTAAGGGCAGAAATTGGAGTGAAAGGGAGAGTTCTAGTATAATAACTAGCATGAATGATACAAATGATAGTGATTTAACTAGAAGAGAAAGTTCTAACGATCTCGATGAAACTAAAAAATACAAGCATTTGTGGGTTGAATGCGAAAATTGTTATGGATTAAATTATAAAAAATTCTTTAAATGAAAAATGAATATTTGTGAACACTGTGGATATCATTTGAAAATGAGCAGTTCAGATAGAATCGAACTTTCGATTGATTCAGGTACTTGGAATCCTATGGATGAAGACATGGTCTCTCTGGATCCCATTGAATTTCATTCGGAAGAGGAAACTTATAAAGATCGTATTGATTCTTATCAAAGAAAGATAGGATTAACTGAGGCTGTTCAAACAGGCACAGGTCAACTAAATGGTATTCCTGTAGCAATTGGGATTATGGATTTTCAGTTTATGGGAGGTAGTATGGGATCCGTAGTAGGTGAGAAAATCACTGGTTTGGTCGAATATGCTACCAATCAACTTTTGCCTCTTATTCTAGTATGTGCGTCCGGAGGATCACGTATGCAAGAAGGAAGTTTGAGCTTGATGCATATGGCTAAAATATCTTCTGCTTTATATAATTATCAAACAAGTAAAAAGTTATTCTATGTATTGACCCTTACATCTCCCACTACTGGTGGGGTGACAGCTAGTTTTGGCATGTTGGGGGATATCATTATTGCTGAACCCAATGCTTACATTGCATTTGCAGGTAAACGAGTAATTGAACAAACGTTGAATAAGACAGTACCCGAAGGTTCACAAGCATCTGAATATTTATTCCATAAGGGCTTATTTGATTCAATTGTACCACGTAATCCTTTAAAGGAGGTTCTGAGTGAGTTATTTCAGCTCCACGCTTTCTTTCCTTTGACTCAAAATGAAAAATCAAGCAAAGCCTATTTTTTTTTTTTCTGGCGAGTGAGTAGTTATTTAGTTCAACATCCCTTATATTTCTTTATTATTTATTTATTAATAAATTAATAGATTCTATTAGTTATTCTTTTTTTTTTTTTTTCAAATATATGTAGTATAAGGATATATGAATTCTAGTGATTATAGACTATCTTTATAAGAATAATAAAAAAAATATGAAATTACAAAAAAAATTTTTTTTAATATAACAATATTAAAAAAAAAAAAATACCAGGTACAAATATTAAATCGAGGTACCCATTCTATGATTAACTTACCCTCCATTTTTGTGCCTTTAGTGGGCCTAGTATTTCCTGCAATTGCAATGGCTTCTTTATTTCTTCATGTTCAAAAAAACAAGATTTTTTAGATACGTTGCGGGCAGTAGGGAAAATCTCATATATTTTTTAGCTCTGGAAGCAATTCGATGAATTACTCCTAAAGGTTTACATCAAACTAGTGCTAGTTGATGAAAGTTACTTCGGAAACAAAGAAAAGTAAAGTTAAATTCATTTTCATTTGCTTGGGTTATTTATTCTACCAATTCCAATAAAATAGAACTGCATCTAATATGAGTTGGAGATCAGAACATATATGGATAGAACTTATAACGGGATCTCGAAAAATAAGTAATTTCTGTTGGGCCTTTATCCTTTTTTTAAGTTCATTAGGGATCTTATTGGTTGGAACTTCCAGTTATCTTGGTAGGAATTTGTTATCTTTATTTCCATCTCAGCAAATTATTTTTTTTCCACAAGGGATCGTGATGTCTTTCTATGGAATCGCAGGTTTCTTTTTTAGTTCTTATTTGTTGTGTACAATTTCGTGGAATGTAGGTAGTGGTTATGATAGATTCGATAGAAAAGAGGGAATAGTGTGTATTTTTCGTTGGGGATTTCCGGAAAAAAATCGTTGTATTTTTCTCCGATTCCTTATGAAAGATATTCAATCCATCAGAATAGAAGTTAAAGAGGGTATTTATACTCGTCGTGTCCTTTATATGGAAATCATAGGACAGGGGCCATTCCTGTAACACCCCGATTTTCTTAATCTTTTTATTTAACTAGTATTTAAGTAATTGTATTTTTTTTTAGAAGATCTAGAAAATAAAATAAATTATTCCGAGGCCATAGTCACGCTCTACGCTATCGTAGGAAGCTATGGTTAAGTTTTGGGTCGAAAACTCAGACAAAGCCCGGTCTGCATTTTTCCTTGGCAGTAATGCTTTACTACTATCGAGACCTAATCTGGACCTGTTAACGAGACAGTTAGTCTTAGAATCACGTTTCCTATATTTTCAAAAAAGTTCGTCTTGATGTTCGAAAATGAAAATAATATATTATAATTTTACCGATAATCGTTCTAGGAGACGATTCGAGTTGTCTTAGGGGTTTTCGAGAAT